>VWZG01012814.1:75121-110102 GCA_013396735.1 Grallaria varia | reverse complement strand
CCCTTCATTGTGCTCTTTATAAGTAGGAATTGTCTCATAGCCAAAACCCTGCCAGGGTCTGAATCACCATTCACTGTGCTGAAACCATGAGTTTCTGGACTTCAATTGGCATTTAACTGGACTAAGCAAATTCTTTTCCCTCTTTTGTTTTGCTTTTTTTTTTTAATTTATTTTAGACTTCTTAATTAAAATAAAATAAAAAGCATCTTGCGTCAGAGAGAGCACTGTGAGAGAACAATGGCAAAACACCCTCACCACCACCCTGAGTCCTGAAAATGCATGTTTGAGCTACACTTGTGTATTTTTCTGTATGGTATTTGCTCCATGTTGGTAGAGAGGTCTGAACACATACATGTACACCAAATACACACACACACACACAGAAACTCAAGACGCGTATATAAAACACACAACACAAAACAAAGCACAAAGGCTGATAACTGAAACACAGGCACAAGTTGTCTGACAGGCTATGAAAATCCACAGAGCATAATTATTGTGTGCATTTTTACCTTGTTCCTTTGTTCTTAAGGCAAGGGACTTTAATGACTTACGGTGTTGACAGTCTTTCGGCTTTTCCCTTTTTACGCCAACAGTATTTGGGAATTACTTTTCCAGACAATACCACACCACTGTGATTCACGGTATAAAAATTATTTACCAGAGGCGGGGGGGGGGACAGGTGATACGCAATTCACCAGCCAATTCTCAGAGCTGCCTGGTGCCGTAGAAGCACTCAGCGTAGCCGGGCAGGCAGGTCCCAGGATGCAGTGCTGCACCGCAGTCCCGGCTCAGGTAGCCAGGTTTGGCAACCTTACGGCAGCAGCAAACCTGAAGGGCATCCACTTGCAGGAAAGATCCAAAAGAAAACACCGCACAGCCCCGAAGTAAAGAAAGGAAGCCAAAACACCGGGGTACACGCCCTAAGCCCGGTTAGTACGCGCTTATGACCGGCTGTGGTGATGGTAATTAATTTCTTAGGAAAAGGATGGAGGAAAGTAGACAATTAGGAAATAGTTAAGTTTGTAATCTCGGAGAAAGGGAGAGACGGAGACAGACACACACCCACAGACAGAGAGCGAGAGAAGAACGCCAAGCATGAGACAACAAAAACAAGACCAAAATCAGATTTGGGAAGCTGAAAAAATACAGGATTACAGCATTCAGCTTAGCATTTACTGAGGTATAAAAAAAAATAATAAAAAATTACCACATGCACAGCATGGCTTAAAATACTTATTGCCATCAACAGTCTGTGACGGATGCCGGCTTCTTACTGCTATACGTACATTAGATTGGTCATCGCCTCTTAATCTCCTTTTGCTCAGACCCATCCATTTTTTGCTGCTCCAGCATCTGTGCCCTTTATGCTTTTTTTCTGTACAGTTACCCACAATACCCTGGATAAATTAATGTCATGACCTCGCTATGGCTATCAGACAGAAAAAAAAGTCTACTATTTTAATAATTGAACGTGCGCGTACAGCAAACTGCCTACTGATAGCCCAGCTTTGTGGACTGCCTCCAAAAGCAGCCTTTGCTAGCTCTGCGAATCAGAAACAACAGATGCAAATACTAGCCACATAGCCCCGGCTCTCTGCCTTGCCTTTTTTTTTTTTTTTTTAAAAACCCATCCTTTTCAGTCTGTGCCATTTCATTTTCCCTGTGTCTGTCCCCTCAATGGTTAAAAACATTAGCCTGATGAAATTAGAAGCTTTTGAATAAAAGGATGAAGATGAGTTAAAATTATAAATGGTTGCAGATTCTGGAAATTTATATCCAGACAGAGTAGGGGAAGAGTATCCAGGTTCAAGTGCTGAGCCTCACTCGGGAGCACCTCTGGGGCCAATGGGACTGCAGACTAGATTAAATCAATAGTCGTCTGAAAAGAGATGTCGTAATCAATCAGCTCAATTACCACTGTCATAGATCTGGGCTTAAGGTCTTTCCTGATTCCACTCTTCTAATCATTAACCCTTATACATCCTCAAAATAGGAACTCACACTTGCTCTGCTGCCCTACCTTCTGACCATCAAAGTTTAACTTAGCATTTTGCCCTCTTTTTCCCTTCCCCTCTTTAAATAACATAAGAGTGGGTCAGCAAGAAATGTTTTAAATGTGAATATGGTGAGATTAGGTGCACTCCTTTAAGTGCACCTATTATATATTTGCTGATGTACCCTTATATATTATTATTATGCCTCCGGGAGTGGCTGGGTGGATCAAAGACTGCTGTTTAATTAACATTCAACTCAGCTGTTTCCTTGGAGATTAAAAATAGAAGACTAGTTGAATTAAACTGAAGCTGTTCACTCCTTTCACTAATCCAATATTACAGAGCCCTCCTCCCTTCAACCTAGTTAGAAACAACTCGTTTCTGGTTAATCAGCCACCAGGAAAATCCATTTTCAGTTTGAGGGTAAGTGTGAAAAAGTTGGAAAGACAGTTTTGTGTGCATGTCTGAATTTCACGGAATTGCCCATCATTTACATTTTGCATCCACAGTACAGTAAATCCTCATGAAATGCAAGGAGAAAAGAACCATCAGGTTTAACTATGAGCAGAACCACTTTAAATCTTGCCTGTAATTATTATTCACTGTATGAAGATTAAATGTCAACCATTTAACTTTTTTTTTTTTTTTTTTTTAATTCCTGTGCAGGCCCTGAAAAGATTGAACGGCTTTTCATAAAAATGCTTCAGCAATTGCCACATATCCTTCTCTCACTTTCTCAGGAGGAAAGAAAGAATCCAGGTAGCAGGTATCCAGAATTCGGTCTCTTAAATTCAATTTATTCTGTTTAAAGACTCAGATAATAATAGTGAAAGAGAACCCCAGTGCATTTACAGTTACAACACTGCCTGTGCACACTGCCTCTGTCTCCAAGCAGAACCACACCTTTTTTAACCATAGATCTGCTTCTCAGCGGGAAAGACCGAACGCGCGCCCTCCGTCCACGCAGCACCGTGAATGCCAAATAGCAGAATTAGCCCCTGTGCCATGGCAGCGGTATTTTTGGGGAGGAATTTGTGCTCCTAGAAATGCAAGAAGTGGATGTGGGACAGGGCAGGAAATAGGTGTCTGACAGCAGAGGCTGAGGTCGGGGGTCTGTCTGCGGGGAGAGCACCTGCCAGGGCAGGGCGCCGTGCTGTCCAAGACAGGTTATAATTGGAGATCGATTGTTGGATTTAATGACCCAGCTGTTTTCATTAGTAGAAACATACAAAATTGGCTGAGAAAATGATTCAGCTGCTAGCATAGGTGTTTTTTAACAGGCTTATACCTCAGCCAGAAACGACTGTTGCAGTCACTGACCCCTCACAGATGGAAAAAAATGACCTCAGCTTTGGCTGCGTTCTGGGAAAGGTTTAGTTGACACAGGGATAAGATACAAAAAGAACCTTAATTTTGTCCTTTAATAATTCTAAATGAATGCACTGCAGCAGACACCACCTTAAACTGGCTGAAGGGCGCTGCTCAATTTTGCAGGCAGCAGCTAAGACTGTGAGCATCATCCACAAGGGGACAGCATCCACATCCACACTGCAAAGATGCAGTTTCTGTCTGCAAAGAGCAGAGAGAGAAGCAGCCATTGCTGTAAACACCCAAAATTAAGAACCGGGAAGGGGGTGGGGGTGTGGAAGTTAAAAATTAAAAAGAAGATGTTTCCTGGATTATTAATTCTGGACAGAGAGGGAGGAAGAGCTGAGGCTGGGTATGCATATTGGATATCAAAACCCATCCAAATACAGAATGAGCCTTTTGTTGAGAGCAAGAGTAAGGTGATTTGCAATATTAATGCAAACTTTATGTGACAGATAAGGACTCTCTGGAATAAAACATAATAATTTTAAGGGAATGTGATGACAAGAACTAAATATTATTGGAGCAAAATCAGAATGCATCTAGCAGGAGGGGAAAAGTGCGCTAATATCAGATGCTGTTCTGATTTTACAGTTCTCATCTTCATATTCTCAGTGCACTTCAGCTGGGACATAACACACTTCTCTCGTTTTTCTAGAAGCAAAAGTTTATTCACCACAGCGCACATGGAAAGGATACTCATAAAATAAAAGGTCTATACCCTTTTAATGTAGCATGTAAATTACTTGGAACAGCAACAGTGTTAGGATGACCCGGTCCATAACACCTTCTCACCTCCCTGATGAACACCGAGGGGAGAAAGACTTCAGAAAATTCCCACAGCTATCTAGTACTAGATATATCACAAAAAAACCCCAAACAAACTACCCTCTTATTTTCTTCTTTAGAAGTGCTACACCCAGATTTTGACTTGTTATTCAGTAAGAGTGCCTTTTGTAACTTAGCTGAAATTCGCACCTGATCGTGAAGTATTAAAAACATATAGAGCCTATGCAATCTGTTATAGAAAGGAAATCACGGAAATAAAATTACAGAGAAACAGCAATATCCTTCTCTTCCTACGCAAGCTCCATCTTACTCGAGAAATGCTATTATACCGTCTCCATGCTGACTTGTCAATTTACCTGCCCTTTATTAAAACACAGACATATGACAGCAGAAATTATTGCAGTTTGAAATACTCTGTGTGTGAATGTTACTCAATAGACCTTGATTTCACCAACATTTTCAATTTAAAATTAATTATTTGTGAAAACAAATCTCTATGATATTTATTCTTTTTTTGAGCTATGGTTCCTTGAGTTTTGAAAGCATAAAAGAATGAATGAATTCATTTTTTAATTTATGAACACTTTGTATACTTACTTCACTAATTGCATTGTGTTACTGCTTAATACAGCATCAGTACAATGCAAAGAAAGGGTCTGGTACTAAAATGAAACTCCAACTGTACAAAAAATTGGTTTTGACTAAACAGTCAAGTTTGCATTTTCAGTCTGTTCAATAAGAAGGATGTAAAGTGCCAAGCACTAGTTTAAAAATCCCACTTCATAAATTTTCTAGTATGACATTTTTACTGTTTTCTTACTAATTAAGTATACAAGCATACAGATATATATACACATGCATATATAATTGATCAAAACACAAGATTACATAGAACTAGATGACCAAAATATGCTGTTTGTCCCCAGAAGTCACCCCTCCATGTTGGTTACACACTATTGTTGCAATCATCAGTGGGCCTGATCCTGAAATAGGGCAGTACAGGTCACTTTATTCGGATGAATAACGTCCCTGAAATGACCTGAAACATTTCTCTGAGCACTAGCTCTTGGACACCACATAAGAATTCAAGTTTATAAAAGGAAATTAAAGACATTCAGTACATGCTGCAAACAGCAACAGAATGTACAGAATTCTGCTATAGATAAAAAAATCTTCCTATTTTCTTAACAGTGTGATCTGAAGGCAAACATTTGTGAGAAACATTCGGACACACCTTTCTACAACCTTGTTTTAAGAGGTTTCAAAAGCAGGCTGGGGAAAAGCAAAGCATTTTAAGAAGAAAATACAAAATAGCAGGCTCCATGCCTGCAAAACTGGAATATTTTAAGTTTTCTAGACAGTGAAGGTTAAAGCTATCCTGCATTCTCATAGTTCTCTCTCTCCTTTCAATCAATCTCATTGATTTTTTTTAAAGGTCAGAGGCTATACCTTCATTGATCAAAGAAACAGCCTGACACAGCGAAAGAGTCTGCCAATTCCAGACAGATCAATCACACCTTTGTCTGCTTTTGATACATTATGGTTATTTATTCTGCATCACCACGACTTTCTGTCGCATGGGTCTTAATGTAATAAGGCTGCTCGGGGACAACAATAAAAAAGGGGGGAGGGGAAATAGTCTATTTAAAATATTTTAAGCCTCTCTCTGGTATTTCTGAGGGTGGCTTAGGATGGAACTTGGTCAACTTGTTTGGTTTCATTTTTGCCTTGGAAAAGAACTCCTGTTCTGGTATTTAACTCTCCTTGGTCAGCAGTTTGTAGGATTTTATAAAGGCGATCCTTTGAAAACAATTTGTGCAAATTTTTTTTAGAAAAGTAATTAGATCTTGATAGGACAACACTTATGATCTAATCACAACCATAATTTCCCATGTTTATGCACAGTTTTAGAAATGTTTTAATAAATAGAATTAACTGATACTCGGCTACAGCTACGGACTGCTTCATGACCGTAAAATGAAACCAAGTGGTCAGCCTAAAATAATTACTAGGAAATATTGCTGAATAAACAGATATAAGTGCTGAAAAGCTCCTGGCTTTGCAAACTATTATGTTGAAACCCAGCTAAAGCTTTAAAAAATGCACTATATACTCACTGCCTGTTGTGACTGAAAGTTCTATGCTATTATTCATCTTTCCACAGCTTCTGCAAGAAGCCTTCAAAACTCCTGTTGGTCTAATACCAAATCTTTTGTTCACATTCGGTAGCCTATCACTTCACAAGCAGTTTCTCTATTTAAGAGAAATCACTTGTGGATCTCGGGATATTTGTTACAAGTAAAAGCATTAAAATCCACTTGTAAAAGCAAAATTTTAGGCTAAGAGAAGACAGTGGCAAAATGCCCAGTGACTTCAGTGGAGTCGAGACTTCACCGCATGAAGTTACCTCTCAACTCTTTCAATCCAAGCTACCTCCAGTAGCAAAGGCAGCTTGTGGGATTTCACAGGACCATAATCTTATACAGATTTGAAAACCCCCAACACATTTCTTAGTAAAATAGCTAATAAATTGTTGTGAGCTGTTTGTACCACTCAGCCCTGTCAAAGACAGTGGAGCTGTTTAGTAAAATTAAGCATGCAAATCTTTGCAGAATCAGGATATCAGGTAAGAAGACGTAATCACCATCATTAGAACATTAAAATAAGATATATGATAATCCAAATACTTGGCATTGGTTTCTGATTTCATTGTGCCTGCTCTGTAAATTATTGTGCACCCAATTTACAATTACATCAACATTATTATGTAGAGCAAAAGGTAAGTGGTATACAAAGCTGAAATATTAAACCCATTAAAAAGTTATGAGTTTGTCAGTCCCTACATGTATTTGTGTGTGTGCCAAGAAATGCATTTGAAAACCTTTAACAAAGGGAAACTGCCTTCCAGTGATAAACTGCAACGCCTAAAAGACATGGCTAAAATGCAACTGCCACTCTCAAAGGCCAAGAGACCTTAAAAATGGTTGCTGGCTGAGAGCATTATACAAAAACATACAGTTTCTTCTGTGGAGAAATAAAGCTGAATGCACAACATTTCAGTTTTGAATAAGTCTATTTGTCCGGCTTACTTCGCAAAGGCTCTGAAGAAAACAGCACCATAAACACTTTCAGTCCCCACACAAGGGCTAAACAAAGAGTCCTCTTTCTAGCCATTTAATCCAGTAATTTATTTTTTCAACCATCACATAAATCGAAACACAGCTGTAACCAATGACTTGCAGATCCAGTTCCCTGCCAGCTGGATCCTGTTCTGCTGAAGCAGCAAGATTTTTACATTGTTCACTTCTGTACATCTGGAGAAATCATTTGGGTTCAAAGGTGACTAGAAAAGCTCTTTAAATAAACTCAACCAGCAGTGAAGAGAGGCCTACGCATCTACAAAAGCTCCATGGAGTTCCATTGAAAAAGTTCGGTTCTTCAAATTAGTGCACAGAGCAGTTCGTTTCTTCAAAAAATTTATGATTATGACATTTTAATTGAATTATACACTCAAATATGTATTTTGATAATATAGAAACATTTACTATTTCCCCAAAATTTTCAAATGCAATATCTATACTCAAAAATGATCACAGTCAATACTTTGTGCACTTATCTCATTTAAAAGAATCATCAGAAAAATGGAATGAAAAAATATACCTGAATTAATGCATCTTAGTTGCTTCCTGAAATGCAGCTTAACTTCTCAACTTTAAACTTACAAAAAAAAAAAAAAAGAAAAAGTAAAAAGGCAAATAATAAGAAAGCATATGCTGTACTTGGAAATGCCAAACCTGAAATATTTTAGAAGTTAATCCTTAAAATAGCCTTACTTCAAAAAGTCTGCCTCATCCCTTACTGCATGAGTCTGCAGGTTAAGTAACAAAAATGTCCCTGACATTTAAAACTGCACACAGCAAATTGATTACAATGCAGCAATTCTTTTAGGAAAGCAATCACAAAGAAAACCCACTGAACCTTTTGGAGGTAAATAACAATGAATATTAAAGGCTTATATAATCTCTAATTTTGATTACTTTTCAGACAAATCAGGCGCTCAGACACAATGGAAGGCTTCTGTGCACAGCCCAGCCCCACTAGCAGCATTTGCAACATTGAAAGTCCTGATACCAGGTCTTATTAACAAATTCATAAACATGAGCTCTCAATCACAAATTAAACCAAAATTTTTCTTTGGATTTGTGTTTCTCATCAAAGAAGATAAGCAAGACACATTCAGAACATGCCCCAGTTACTTAGGTAAAGATGTAACTCCTGTACTGCACATTATTAAAAGGTATTTCAAAATTCAGTTAGGGTTCAATGCTGTAATTGCTTCTTTTTCTCTTTTAGTACTTACTGTAAGAGCAGCTTTGAAACAATGCTGATCAAAGTATCCTTTCTGCTTGCTCCTCTGGTCACATCCCTGCACTGATTTCATGTTATTGCCAGTTATCTCTCCTTACAGATTAACTGAGTAACTACCTCTCCTTCAGCTCTTTCTTCTCGTTGTCTGCTCTTGCCTGCACTTCCCTCATTCACTCATAATTGTAGGAATCCTATATGTGCTTTGTTGTAAAAATAGGAGCATTAAAAAAATTGAAAGAAGGAAAATATAATGTCTTTAAAAGCCAGATAAACCAGATAAATCACCTGCAAAAATTAACATGCACAACTCATAACCAGGTAATTACCACATTGCTCCAGGGTAAACTTCAGGGTATTTAGACATGCATTTCTGTCTATTAACAAGCATAGATTTATGTAAACATTCTAAAATTAAAAGTATCTAAGTTTTCACTTAATTGCAATGTTTCTGGAAAGCTTTCTCCTTTCAGTTCCTGATGTGTATTTACCTGTAACTGTCGTTCAGGTTTTGCCTAATAACCAATGTAAGTATCACAAAGGGAGTGAACTTTGTCAGAACAGAAGCTGTCGGTGCCCCTCAAGTGAACTTCTCCAGGGCTTGCCATGATCAACTTTGCCAAAATCATCAGCACAATTCAACAGTATTTTGTCTTGTCAAAACTATTGGCCTTTATAGGCAAATGGATCATAAATCCTCTATCAGTCTTTATATTCCAATTCAGATATCGCTTATGGTCCATGATGTAACATTGTCTGCCTCCTGTCTGCCTAGGGTTTTAGGTAAGCTAAATTTGGGCAACTTAGAGTCATAATCTGAAATACACCCTACAGAGGCCTGTGACAGCCTAGGAAAAGTAAAGTATCCTGGACAGAGATATTGTTAGGTGCCTTTGGTTGCTTAAAAAACCTTGCTTAACCCTCTCACATTGCATTTGACAGTACAGATGGTATTCTGATTTATCTAGGGATATAACTCCCATGGCAGACCCTGAGGCAAAGGCTTTGGTGGTTTTAATATATATCTGGTTTAAAACCTAAGCTCTACTGAATGAATCACCCAACTGGAAATCCAACTCACCAATCTAGAAAGACCAAAACAGCGATTTTTAGGTCCGATATGCCAATTTCAGAATGCTAAACCAGATAGTCCAATTATCTGAATTTTTGTTTGGCAAATGTTATGGGTACTTCTGCCTAGGGGTTTGGGTAATTATGCTTATCTTGTATAAGGCATTTTCTTATGCCAGTTGACATTGCAGAGAGTACTTTATGTAACCTGTACCACTGGGTGTTCTGCAGCAGGGATGAACAGCTTACAAAGGCTGGAGTGCCAGACTTCACATACGTGTCCCTCAGTAAAGACAGAGCTTGTCAATAGAAACTGTACAGGGAGCCAGAAGCTGCTGCCATTTAGAGATGAGTGATGTTGCCAATCACCTTTTTGGCAGACCTCTGCTCCCATGCAAGGCAGCAATTCCTATTTGCCAGTTCTCAGCGAGTGTGCAATCCAGGACCTTCAACATGTAGCATAAACTAGGACAACTGCCAAAAGTAGTGGTCCCTTCTGCTCTCTCTCCTGACCCTGGTCATTTGTTCCTCCACCTTGCTTATGCTGACACTTGTGTCCTACAGCTGCATCAGAAAGGAGGTTAAGGAACTGAACCAAAAAGCAAACCAGAAGGAGTACAAGATTAGTTTGCAGCAGGATCAGTCCTCGATCTGGTTTGTTTAGTAGTCAGATAAAACTAAGTGCCAGCACAAAAGGCTAGGTGGAAACAAGTGCCACTGGCAAGAGGATGGAATTCTTCTTTTGGTAGAAGGCTGAACTTAGGCAGGACACACGTGGCCCTACACCTTATCAGAACCAGAAGTCGTATGAACTGTGGCCTCTCCAAGACAACTCACTAGGACACTACAGGTCTCCATCTTCTGACTATTCATTAAGCCTTGCTATGCTCCCTGGCATCCATGTTGAGTTCTGCACTACAAAATTAAAAGTACTTTCGGAAGTAAAGATATGAGATTGCTTTTCAGCCAGAGAGAAATTAGAAGATACAGCCAGGGGATAAAAGACTAGACACTCCAGGAAGTATCATGTAGAAGGGCTATTCAAGGTGGTCAGAATAGTAAATGAGATATTAACAACAGTCAAGTAATACATCAAGGCTATAAATAACTGTGAAATTAGGTATTAACATTAAAAGAAACAAAGGAGGTGCTCAGAGATTCTAGTACACTTGAAATGCAAATTACAGTGGAGCTAAGGGTAGTTGTGACAACAGATTTAAACCGAAAATTAGATCTCTGATTTTCAGACACTATATAGAAATCTACTTGAACTTTACTAAAAAGGGCCAAAATGTACTGTATACATATAATTCCTTGTACAGCCTTCTCCTTGCATGTATCTCATTTCATTTACCCAACTTATAACAGTGTTCTCAGTCAATTATTTACAAAGATAAAATAGACAGGCTTAGGGTTTTCATAAAGTCCATTATAGCCATAAACCACACAGAGAGAATCAATAAATTGTATGTTATCTCGATATAGCATTGAGCATTTTGCTGCCTTTTTTTTTTTTTTTTTTGCTAAGTAACATGCCTAATACTGGTGTAGTCAGTTCGCTTTTCATCGGATTTTGATCTACAGGCACACACCACAAGGCAAACATATGCCTTTTCCTTCACAAATAAAGTGCCATCAGACACCGCATCCGTGTTTGTAAATCATTTTCGAGATGCTGTGTTCTCACACGTGCAATCTGAGAGCAACAACATAAGATGAAACATATCATTGTGAAGCATATCACATCCAATGCTTATGAAAAAAAAAAAAAAAGGTAGAATGGCACGATCCACAGCTAAGTTTACACTGTGCCCTGAATTCGTAAGCAGAACATCTCAACACAGCGCCTGAGCATTCCAGCCCCAAAAGGACCACCCCTCTCCAGGGAGCACAGTATTTGCAAGTGCATGGGGAATCCATGTGATGTCTGCATGCAACAGACTCTGCCTGGGAACCCACCAGCTGGGAGAGAGAGAGACCAGCAACATGTACAACCAGGCAGCTTAAACAATTATTGCACATACAGAAAAAAAACCTTCCCAACTCCATGCTAATTTACCTTTGAAACAGCCCCCAAAAACATAACTTTCTTTTTAATAAAGTAAATTTGACTTACAATGTTAGCTCAAAGCACTTCATTTGCTAATCGTCAAGAGAATATAGCCTTGAGCACAGAGCGAAGGAGAAGTAGGCATTAGAGAATCTTTTCTTAATTTTTGATTATTAGATTACAATGGCACCTTGAAAGGCACAGGTCCCTATGTGAAATCCTGCAGCACAAAGCTTGCCTTCCCAGGGTCCAAAACTGAAGTTTAGGACAGTAACAGAAGAGAATTGAGCAATCAATACACCTGTTTTCTCCATGAAGAGGTGAAAGCTGTATTGCACTTTAAAAACATGTGCTTCCACACTAGTAGGAGAGAGGCCTGTAGGATAACCAGCAGTAGGAGGAACTTATATTTCAATCCATTACATAGAATAAAAATGGCCTAAGGGGTTAATAAATCCAAGGGCCTCCTTGCTCATCATCCTGCCTTCAACACTGAGTATATATGGATGACAATGGTCTTCCTTCAAATCGAACAAGCATGGATGATCCTTCTAACCAAAGACTATCAGGTGGCTACAAGGGAAGAGAACTGGCCTGCATATTACTAAGAGAGATGCCAAGTGGGGAAAATGATACATCGCAGAACTTTGCAGTAACTTGATTTCACGAACTGAAGGGTGACAGAGGGTACACAGGACAGGTAGCAGTATAACATACTCTTCTGTAATCACTAAAACTTCCTTGTTTCCCAGCTCCTCTCTGTTTTCCATGGATATTATTACAGTGGTTTCAAAGCCTCTTTGCAGTTCTTTCATAGGGGTCAAATTCCACACTGTTCAACATGAGCAGTGCCTTCGCACATCAGTTCTCTGGTGCAAGGAATCTACTTCATACAGCCAGACCCTGAAGTTTGCTGAGTGCACGTACCCCAGAGGACAAAAGCAAAACCAACAAGACCCAACAACAACTAACCAACAGAAATGGGGTTTGTCTGGGGGTTTTTGTTTGTTTGTTTGTTTGTTTGTTTAATAATTGGTTTGGGTGGTTTTGGGTTTTTTTTGCTTTCCATCCAGAGGTCCTTTGGGATCCATCCTGGGAGCTTTGAAATGACATAAAAGTTATAAAAACTCCTAACAACAAGATCATGTATTTTAACCACATCTGGGAAGTTCAGAAAGCCAGTTTGAGGATACTGTCTCTGGGTGACTCTGATAAACATAGTTAAAAGCTATTGTGCCCTACGTGTCAGAAAATACATAACTGACAAGTTTAAAGAGAGAATTATTCCACTAATAAAATATACAGGAAATTAAGTAAATATACTACTGTATTACAGTACTAAAGCATAAAAATTCTCCTTAAAGCCTTAAGCCAGCAACTGAGAGAGTCCTATAGTGTTTCCTTTTCAAAAGAGAAACACTATACCTCTGTACAGATACAGACACCATAAGCATAGTTATTTGAAAAATTAAGTATCAAAATTTTCTGTGGATTTTAGTTAGGGAACTGCAGCCTTCTTTGGATGAAAAAAACCCCTGTGATGTATCCAAATGACTAAGTCCCCAGATTTATGAAGTGGTTCAATCCAATGGAGAAGCATCAGGCTGCTTTGCAAAATCCACCTGCAAGAGAAAGGCCACGTGATGCTTTTCCATAGAAAAGTGGCACTGCCAAGCCTTGATGATATAAGAATTCTTCAAAATCATGTAGAAACCCAGCAAGTTTTCAGACTGCCAAACAGTGCCATTACACCTCCTTCATTCTTAGAATACAGCAAACAAGGCAACAAGCATTTTGATTATTCAGTGAGGAACATCAGTAAGCATGAGGCAAACAATACATGAGGACAGGCTTATAACTTCTACCTCTCCATGAATTCTTACAGATTTCAACAGTTTAAAATTGCCTTCTGTACTCCTGTCACTACTTTAGCTAGTGAACTCATAGCAGCAGTTTTCAATTTTAAATACCAGGTATTCAGCCCTCAATAAATGAGCAACAAGTTACATTACACCAGCATACCATTTTCCCTTATTTCAGGGAAAACTACTCAAACTGTCTTGGTACTCATATGTATTCCCAGATTATGGGTGGGGTAAAGGAGCACTAAAAAAATACCATTCATTATTAATTTAATTTCTTAATTTTTTTTCTATAATTTTTTTTGGAAAAAGAAAAATACAGTATCTTGCATTTCTTTAAAACCAATATACATTTGGAGGAAAAAAAAAAAAAAAACAAAACAAAAAACCGCAAAAGCAAAACCCACTATCAAGCGGCACTCCACACTTGTCTTGGTACAATTACTCCTGCTCATGACTGTGAGCCCTGGAATCCTCTCACCCTAAGTTCCTCCAGGTTGTATACTGCTCTTAAAAGGCAAAAATGTTTTGACTCGTTGCCTAATCTGAATACAGGGGTTTTCTCTTGATTTTTAATATTTGACTATGAAGTCATTAGGATGGGAGTAAAATACACAGAACCTACATACATTTCAGCTTATTACACAAAGGGTTGAAATATACCTGACAGAGCAATAACATTTCTTTCACAGGCCACACTTTCACTTCAGAATAATTCAGATAAAGGGATCTCAAATGGTTTCTCCATGTAAACCCAGTCATGCCATTCATTAAGGCCTGCTCACTCAACTGCTTCAGAATTTACCCAGATTGTCATTGAACTGCTATTTCCTTGTATCCACAGTAGGAAACAGCAGTACCTGAGATGACACTCAAGCATAGTAAGCATGAATAAACACCAACTTTTACCGAGGACCATTGCAGATTAGGGAAAAGAGATGCTGTGGTATCCTTAACATCAGACTATGCATGAAATTCAAAGTTAGAAGTTTTTTATACTGATCCCAAACATGTGTTCTTATGTACCTAAGCAGTCTGCACTGCAGTGAATTTCGTGCAATGAAGGCTTTGATGACCACCTTGCTCTTAGCAGCTTTGGAAACAGATCAGTGGGAAAACCAGAGTGATAAGTACCAGTGCCAGCTTCATGAGCAATGCCAGAATGCACTTTACAGACCACATGGGGAAGAAACAACACTGATTAGGAATTAACACAAAGTAAATTGATTGGTGGGATCCCGAATGTCACAATTCTACCTAATGTTTCAGTATATAGACATGACCTGAACACGTCTACCTGTTGATAATGTTTGGATTTATTATTGGATAATAGCTAATTTTAAATCCTGTAACACATGGACTGGATCTGGAAATTGCAGGGGAAAGGCAATCCTGAAGGGGAGAACACAGGTTAAAAAAGCATTTGTACTTCAATTTTGCTACAAAAGTAAACTGCTGTGTAGCCAACCCAGAAAGTCTTGGGCCAGAAAGCTTGCACTACACATTTTTCCAATATAAATTTGGTCCATTGAGAAAACTATATACAAACAAACCGTAGAAGAATATTTTCTCATTTGCCATGGCTACTGACATATAGCCAAAATCAGCCTAGAATGAGATGTAACAGTAATTTTCATTAGCTCATCCCATTCTGGCCATCCTGTTTTTCAGAAACGCTTTGGCAATCTGGATGGTTTTCAGAGAAGGACAAAAGGTGTGATTAGGCAACGTAGACTGGAGAAGAACTGTCACAGGAGGTAAATATTTTAAGTACTTAAAAGTATTTGTTGGGCACTACTCTCACAGCAGAAGTGCAGAGTTTTTCCATACAGAGCCCCACGTAGGAGTGAGATGGAAATAAGAATAAGAATTTCTATTTGTGTAACAAGGAGTTCTTTTTTCACAATGAAACACTATTTCAGGATAATGGCTAATGTCTACAAAATTAGCTTACACCAAACACGAGTGTGGACTAATCCTTCACTGGCTCAATGAGCATAATGGATCACTTTTAGCTCTAGTTCTTATGCACTTTCATATGAAAATAAGAAAGTCAAAGAACCACATCAGTGGTAAGAATCAATAGAGAGGAGGGATCTCTGAGCATGGCAGCAGTTCATGAATTCGTCTGTCTCGACAATGATTGAAATAAGATCACAATAACAACATCACAATGAGAATTCTGCAACCTGGCCATTCAGGGAATCAAGGTTTTTATGAGGATATGAAAATAATGTAAAATGTAGAAGAGAACAGGAAATAATTAGGGGTTAAGAAGACTATTCAATGATGAATCTTGAAATCAGGAAATTTAGGGATTTAGAGGCAGTTGCAAGTACACAAAAGGACCTAGGTCAAGATACAACACCCAAAAAGAAGAAAAGAAGACAAAAAATAGAGGTGTGTGGATTTGCCTTAGAATTAAGAATAACTAATATGAGGCTTCACTTGATTTCTTTGGTTTGGGTCTTTTTTGAGATTCTTTACTGCAACTATGATATGGAACAATGTGCCAAAGGTGAGACAGCCGTGTACCTTTATGAAAATCTGGATTTTTCTTTGTGTTGAACAATAGACAAATGTCAACATGTCCAACTTATACCCAGTTCAAACTGATTTAATAAAAGAGGGTAGAATCATAAAAATGGAGAATTATTTAGGTTGGAAAGGACCTTTAAGATCACCAAGTCCAACCATTAACTGCCAAGCACTGCCAAGTCCACCACCAAACCAAGCCCACCAGTTTCACATTTAGACATCTTGTAAATACCTCCAGGAATGGCTTTACTTCCCTTGGCAGCATCAGAACTCTTACCTTCCTACCCTGACATATCCTTTGCGCCAGAAGTTCTATTAATGGTCTGAATTACAAACACCTTAAACAACAACTTCTAACGGATTTCCACAAATCCACGTTTTTCTTCAAATATTTTTAAAAGTACAGTGGTTTGAGCAACTCCATAATGCACTTTTCTCCCTGAAGCCTAACCAGTTTTGTACATAATAGTAAAAAAAACAATGCTCAGTTTACTTTTTCCTTATCCTCTTCCCATGTGTCCCTCTTGGAGGTACACTGTAAAGGTCACTGCTCTGATTGTGTGACTGTCCATAGTAACACTGGTACATTTCTTGCACAACCATGTAGTTCATTTGTTCATAGTATATATGATTTACTGTTAACCTTACCTTTGTATGTAGGGAGACACATGTAACAAGTGCCCAGCAGATGCAGAGGAGCAAGTCTGGCTAACGACATGTGTAACCCTGTAAACATTAGTCGTGCTAAAAACTAAAATATAATCAAGGAACAAGGACTATCCACAGAAACCCCTCAGCTGTTTCAATAGCACATGCAGGGTAAATCTTGCACCGCGGAGGGAACAGCAGGACCAAAGGGCTCAACTAAGATCTTCACTGACACCTCCCCTCTCTGGATTTCTGAGACAGAAGAGTCTGTATGGGATACTCAGCACCCTGTACTGGTTGATACTACAAGCACTTCTATCTCAGCCTGCATTTACACATCTGAATTGCCCTCCCAAGCACCTACAAGTTTGGAACCTTCTTGCAGTGTCCAGCATTTAAATACTTACTTAATGAAGAAAGCATATAATTTCTGCATACGTAAAATTTATGTCTTCTCACTTCCTGAATTCTCATTTGTTCTTGTACTTTAGAAAGAGGCATAACATATTATTAGGAAGTATGTTGTTTTCTTCTCTCCTTTTGCTCATATTTTTCTCTAACGCAGCAGTGAGAATAAGAGATGATGTTGCATTACACACTACGGGCAGTACTGTATGTAGTTTATTATCACACAGATAGGATCTTGTTGTCATTGATTCTTATTTTGTGGTGAGGGGATTCTTTTATTTGGATGATTTATAAGGGGACAGAAAAGGCCACTGAAACTTTAACAGAGACCATGGGTTTTATTGAGTTGCGCACAATTATTTGATCTTTTTTTTTTTTGGTATTTTTAGTTCATTTAGAACCCAACAAATCCCCAAAGAGGAGATACAAGGACGCTCTGAAACAATACCTCAGCCTTGGCCATATTGACTACCATCAATGGTCCACTCTGGCCTCCAATCGGGAGGCATGGAGACACACCATCCATAACGCTGCTGATTCCTTTGAGAACGCACGCAGAATCAGTCTGGAGGAGAAAAGACAACGCAGAAAGAACCGGGCCTCACCAACACTGCCTATGGAGACTTTCTGCTGTGCCTTTTGCAACCGGACTTGCCTATCTCGCATTGGCCTCTTTAGCCATCAGCGCGCTTGCAGCAAGTGTGGGGAGAGCCCTTCCCAAATCTTCGTTCGCGAAGCCGAGCCATGATGATGATTAGAACCCAACAGAGGTCATAAATAGTTCAAACTACTTCTTCCAATGCCTGCTAGTTTTTACATATCACTGTAGAATTTTTTTTGACATTGTGTCATCCTCTACTGTAGGTCTGAGGGCTTGCTTTTGACGTTCCCCACATAGTGTGTTTTGGACTCGAGTAACGCAGCTAATTGTGCCATTTGCAGATGCTGCCCTCAGCTTTCTTTCCTTTATTTCCACTTACTAAATAACAACCACCATAACATGAATCAGTGAAGCAGCCCACTCTAGTCTTTCAGTCATCAGGAAGGACAACTATATATTTTTACTCTAGACTTTGTCATCTAGCCATTTTCACCCCATGACGAGGATTTCCCTCTCCCCCATTGACTACTTAGTTTCCTTAACAGCTGCTCCTGTGGAGAAAACTTTTTGAAGTCCAAAAATTATCTTGACTGATTCTTCCCCTCCCTTTTCTTTTCTAATAATTGGTTGAAAAAAAAACACAAAAAACACAAAAATAAAAGAGCTGGCAGAATAGTGAGGAATTGGTATATTTTCAAACAAAACCCCAACGACCTGGTAACTATGATATTTGTGTCAGCATTTTAGCATCTTACTCTAAAGAGAGGCTGTTCTAATTCCCAGTCTCTAGTTCTTTCTATTGCACAGAAATATACTTCACTGGATTAATCTGTAACAGTTTTCTGAAAACTTGTCACGGTACTATTCAATTCTTCAGTGTTAGTGTTTAATTTGTCAGTACAGAAACTAAAACATGGCCACATATAAATAAGAAATGTTTATACACTTTATCACATTATTCCAAAAGTAAATTTCTGTAAGGATTTTAAGGACTGAGCACTACTGCTGCTTTTGCAGATCAGAGAGATTGAGTCTTCTAATTACATTAACATTCACATCCAACAAGCAAAGCAACTTGAATCAAATAAAAATCCACAGTCCTAGACACTTTGTGATCTTAACCCTTCTGAGCTTCTACTTTTATACTCTTGAGCTGTGAATTTTACAGCTAAACCCTTTCCCACTCATGTGTCAAATATTACTCCCACAGCTGTGGGATTCTAGAAATTCATATCTGAATTACATAGTTCTTTGCCACATACTTTAAAGAGATAAGAGTACAACACTCACATAAACACTTTAGATTTGTCATTCCTAAGGTGTAGAATGTACAATTCACACTTTGCGGCAAGTAGGAGTAAAATCCAATTTTGAGCCTCCTTTATTCTGTGCTGCTCTGCATCTGCTCCCATAACTCAGTTGTCTCTTTGAGTGTGCCTAGGTCCTAGCAGGGAGAGCTCAGCCGCCCACGTGCTCCAGCAGGGATGCCGTGGTTTGTCCAGCTGTGCCCTGGCAGGCTCAGAGTTCCTGACTCCCCAGGGCTTGCCTGGAAAACAGCCTAATGGCCATTTCCTTGCTCCCCTCCCCAGCAGAGTTCTCCTCTAGATGGACCTGGAGCTGATAGGGCCATGTCTGGCAGCTCCAGTGGTCCTTGTCATAGAAAAGGGGCCAGGGCACAGGAGAGGATAAGGAACAGGTGAGGTCACATGCTGTTGGCAAGTGCATTTCTTCAGCTTCCTTAAGAGAAAGTCAATGCTGCAGACTATTTAAAAAAGTCTGAACTTTCCATCACTGTTCACCCTCCTTATTCATATGCCATATTCCTCTCCTCTTAGACAATCAAGATCAACAAAGGCAATCTTAGTTTTATTTGTACAGTCAATTCTACTTTCAGGATCCACTGAGCCTCAGCACTTGAATTTCAATTGGTGTTGTTTATTTAAAACACCTTCATTACTGAGGTCTTTATATGTGCATAAATTAGATAGCTTTTAATATTTATGACAATGAAATAGTGTTATTAAATGTGTGTTATTATGAAATACAAGATATGCATTAATTTCAAGAAGAACTGTAGGGCGAGATGTGTAATTACTACATTCTAAAACACAATGTGAAAACATCACACTGACAGAGAAAAAAACATTCCGATGTGATACACAGCCTTCAAAGTGTGAGATGGTGCTTTTTGACTTAGAGCACAGGGGTTAGATCTTTAATGTACCGCCCAGAAAGAACCTTCAGAAATACATATTTTGGATTAGTCATCGTTTTGGCAAATTAGAAGGCTCATCCCTTGATCCTGATGCTGACAATGACATCCAGCATGAACTTGGACAAACTATTTAATTGACCAGAGCTCCTGCTTTCACTATGGGTATCATATCACAAAACAATGTCAGATTCCTAGGTATATTCTACTTTTTAGAAGCTGTCTGTGGAAAATTATTAAATAGAGATATATAAAAGGAGAAAGACACAAAGACATTTGCTTTCAAAGTAACAAATCTGAATGCTTTCCTGAGTACAAATGCCCTTAAACAACTCAGTGAGGTTACCAGGGAAGACGACAGACTTCTGAAAGATCGTGTATTTCCCTGTTTTTTCTAACTGTTTCCTAATGCTTGATGAATGTAATTGCAATGCCTTATTCGTGGATGTATCTCACGTAAAGTTATATCATACTTATTCTACTGAAATTTGTGAATATATTGAATTTTTCAAAATGCTATGACTGGTAGCCCTTGAGTGAATAGGTTTACTTTTTTCATCTGCTGATGATAGTAATATTCTTGAGTGGATGTCATTGAGTTGCTGTATATAAAGTTGGCTTACTTTTAGGTAACAGATTTTTTCCAACAAATTATATAAGTTAGTGAAAAGGCAACAGTACAGATAGTCTGAAATCTTACTTGGTAAACAACTATAAAGATTTACATCATGCTTTCCCTTTTATAATGATTAACTTTTCTTCATTTTTTTTAAATAACTTTGAAATTATTTTGTGCAGTTTCGAATGAACACCTATATTTACACTTATTAGACTCTATTATTCAGAAGATGCTAAGACACTTAAGTACAGGGACTTTTAGGATTACTAAGTCAAATATTGTGAGACAATTTTCTTTGTTGATTGATGGTCATTAATGATTCATTTCTCTTTTGGCCTTGGCTACTCCTACTGCTAGCAGCAAGGCCCATTTCTCTTGGCAGCCTGTTTTGCTTTTGTTTTTACATACCTTTTTCCATCTCCTTTTTAAAAAATTAAATTAAAAATTATTTTGACCCTGAAAAAACCTGACATTGTTAAGAGTTCATTTGTACACACTGCACGCAACTGTTTTTTGGTAGCTGGGTGAACTCCTACGTCCAGGTTTATAGAACAGCTCTCATAGCTGAAGAAGCAACAAGAATTCATCCTATTTCTTCGATCATTTATCATTTGCCTTGCTCTTCTTTGAGTGTAAATGAAGAAACTCTGACACTACCAAAGTAATGCACTGCTGAAACTGCCTTCATGAAAATTTCACTCTGGAACAAAAAAAAAAATTCTTTATATAGCTTTAAATTAATAAGAAACATGAAGATTCTAAAATACAATATAAAGGACATGAATTTGCATCCTTGTAACAATGTTGGTTACAAGGCAACACTAAGGTTACATCTCTTCCCCCCATTTTTTTTGAAAATGTTTTTAGATGCTTTAAGAGACCTTCAAGATCAATTAAGGTCACATATAAGGAGACAAACCTTGTGAATAAAAAAATTATATTAGGAAATGTTCTCACTCTCCTACATTCCTCAGAATTAAAATGGAATGTGCATGCTCTTATTAATGAATATTCTTAAGTATTTGTCAAATATATTTATGCATATTTACCTCAATCTGCAAATTTAAAGCTTCTAAAGTTGTCTGCAGCTCTGAAGCCATATTGGAATTTTTAGAGCAAATGTTTTCAAATGCTACTGTATTTAACAAAGGTAGTCACATTTCCAGTATTTTAAACGCCATGCTACAAACACTACTGATAAAAATGATCTGGACAGAATTTTACTTGACTATTTTGACATACTTCATTGAGGATTTTATTTGTTTCTTCTTATTGACAAGTTTTGTGGGTTTTAAGGTATTTGGGTCCACTCATATTTGAAAAAAATAGCTGTGAGTGAAAAATAAGATAAATAAAAAACAATGTGCTTAATAACTTTAGAAAACTTGACTTTCTCAGTATTCCCTAGTTTTATAGATATTAATTGAAATATATAGAATTACATTAGTGAATACTTACTTCTTTTTACGCACAGATTCTCTTTTAATTAACATTTGTTCTGCAATAAACCTTCACTCGAGACTTCACACATAGAGAAATATACTCTTAGGCCTTAAAAATATAACATCACATTTGGGAAGCTTTGTTTAAGGGATGAAGTATGTAAAATACATTGAGAGAAAGCAATTGTAAATTGGGGGCTAACTGGTATAACTACAGTTCCATCAAATGGAAAGAAGAGAAATAAATGATGATCAGATTAGTCAGCAGAATCCACCAGTGCAATGTTAAAAACACTGTAAAATAACTGTAATTCTCTCCAATGAGAAATTAGTATCTGGTAAATTAGGGTTGTCTTTTAAAATACAATACTATTTAAATATATTTTTGTTTTCCATCTCAAAACTGCCAATGAATAAGATTCACTTTACTTTGTGTTATGCTACCTTTTGTTTAAAACAAAACCTTTGAGGATATCTTACACGAAGAACAAGGAAAAGAACACTTATCCATTTCATAACCAAAGCAAGAGGGGTTTTTTGCTGTTTATTCATTTAACTTATCAAGAAAATAACCTTATAATTAAAAACTCAAATCCTGACAATACAAAATAGCATTATTTGATAACTCATGTAATAAATGTTCACATTTTCTCCTTTTGATTGGACAGAAGAAATAGTGTTCATGTATAGAGCAGAGTGGCACAAACTCTCCTCAAAACAGGAAGCTGAATGTAAATCTTCAAACTCCTTTCGGATGCTGAATAAGCTGGTCTCCGTTACAAAAATAGCTCAGGTTAAGATCTGGGTATCTCACAATGTAGACCCTGCTGTTTTAACAGATTCCATATTCTGCAGATGTTTTCATAGAGCTGAAAAATCTGAAGCGGCTAAATTTACTTCAAGGAGATGGAAACTTATAATGACTTGACCAGTTTAGTGACGTTTAGAGAATTAATGAGATATTCCATTAATATGTGTCATGTGAAACTATTACATTCTGGAAGGGACTAATAGACCATCGTTCTGTGTCTGGAAGTGATCAGCAGTCAATAACTTCATTCTCTCACAATTTTAAAAGGGAAGAAGTTCTGTAATCTCAACAGCTCTTCAGTGCATGGTTTGAATCAGAAACATTGCTACTTCTAGCGCCACTGCACATACTGTTCTTATTCACACAAATGTTCAACATTCTTGATTCTAACTAGGAATTTCTCTAAATTAAGTTTTGTGGTAACAGGCTGCAAATTAATTACAGTTCATATAAAAGCTGGAGTTTTCTTGCTCTTTTCGATTCAGGCTTTTGAGAGTTTTATATTTCTCATTTATGTAAATAAACTGAGCAGATGCAAAGGAAGGGCACACACAAGTTAACTGTCCCTTATGACGACACTGCGCTCTAATGATATGGCTATAACATATTCACATTTAGTGTTTGTTGTCTTAGACTAAAGTGCACTAACAAGCATCATTAGATACATTGCCTAACTGTGTCAGTATCAGGCAGAGTTATGGCTATCTGTGCGCCCTCACACTGAATTTTTTATACGTTATAATGGAGTTTTCTGCGTACAAAAGAAATTGGCCAGACAATACAAAAAAATCTTCTTCCCGTGAGTCTTTCTGGTTATTTGCAGATACCAAGTCTTACCTGTACATCCTTCACTTTAAAAAAAAATAAATAATTTAACTTCTATTTTCAATACTCAGAAGTTACTCTTATTCTGTGTGCTTCTTCAATTTTCTTCCTTCTCTTACATCCTCTTATACTTCTTATCACATAATAATTCATTCTCCCTATTCATTCCTTTCTCCCATATGGATACATTCTGTGTCTCTTGCTGCTTTTTTCTTTGACTAGTTCAGGTGCAAAGTTTTGGTTTTGGAAAAGGTAACAAAAATTACCATTAATTAACACCTTGATAGCTCCTCCCTGTTTGGAACATTCAGTTCTAAAATTAATGAATATTAATTTTTAAATATTAAAAAGAAAACAAGGTTGCCTTTATAAAATTATGGGTAGATTTCAAAACCAAATAATCTATTTTTCATGCTTTGCAATCTCTACTCTGAAAAAAATCACGGTTTGGAAATAACTAGGAGACTGTTGCAGCTAATTCTACAGTATTTGTTCTGTATTTGGTAAATTAATAATAAATAAAATAATAGATTTCCAGAAGTTCTAAGTTACTTATTTTCAGTGAAAGTTTTGCAACTATAATCTCTAAGATCAACCCTTTAAAAGCTCATTATACAAAACTCTAAAAATGAAATCTCTAATTTACCTTTGCACAGACATTTAGTGTGAGAGTTTGGGGGTGAAAAATCCACAAGAAAAGAAAAACCTGGCCAATCAATTACTAAAAATGTCAAGTTTAACCAAGAATTTTTTTTTCTTAAAATATTTTTACACCACACCTCACTGACTTGTTGTTGAAGCATTCGAGTTCCATCAAAAAATTCCTTACCAAGCTGGTTTTGCAAACTTGCTTCAAGTCTCCGAAGAAGTTTCTGAGTGCAAGCCCAAGTAAATTAAAGGCCTGATAAATAAAAATGGAAATCAGCCTTACAAATCACGTTGCCTACTAGGAACTGTCATTAAATTAGAGTCAAATCACATTGCACAATAACAAAGAGCAGCCACTCCTCCCATATGAGAAGGCATCCTTAACACAAACCTTCCAACTCCTGAAGATGTGATATTTGCTCTGGACTTCCAGGGTCGCTCCTTGATGAGGATTCCCATGTCCTTGGCTCCTGGCTTAAGGAGCCATGTGGGCCCAGCCCCGTGGCCTTGAATCACAGCCCTTATCCGCTTTGGTATTTCCAGCAGCTCACAGTGCTAATAAATACTACATTCATTAGGCAGACTGCGTGTTTCCTTCCACAGACCAACACTTGGACTTTTTCAGCCCCAACCCCCCAACGCGTCTCAGCGTTATGCCCAGTTCCTTCCTTTTGGCCACAACGCTGACTGTACCTGTCCTGGGTGGGGTGGTGGGGCAGCAGAACCCCCATGTCTGCAAGAACCACCCCCTGCCCCAGCAGTGCAGAAGAGCTCCCGGGTGTCCCTGGTTAGACAAGCAAAGGACAGAGGCACAAGTGCCCAGGCAGTGCTCCCTGCCAGCGCTTGTCCTAAAAAACAGGCGGCTGGGGACAACACTGTCTCCCACAGCAGACAACTCCTCCTGCAGTGCAGGGCAAGAGGAGGGAAGGAGCTGTACGTCCCCTTCAAGCACCTGCATGGCTGGCAGCAACTTCAAGGGGCGTAGCAGGTATGCAAGCTGCACGTATTTTCTCTGACTACATTGCTTATATTGTCTTGCTTTACAACAACAGCAAGAGGAGAGAAATTAAGGTATTATTATCTCATAAAAATGCATAAGAATATATTGGCACTCCACGTTTAACTCCATGTTTCATATACAGAAGCACAACCTAGAGGCAGCACCAACCATATATATATATATTTATCATCCTGCCATTGGTTCACTCATTATGAAGTCTGTGGTCAAAAAGTTGTAAAAATGCCTTTGTTCCTGAAGTTTCTCTTTTAAAACTTGCCCACGTGTTATAAATCAACAGGCTGCAGGCTTCTAACTTCCCAAGATTTTTTGGGGAAAAAAGTAGGATTTCTTCAAAACGTTACACTAAATAAGAGTTAAGTTCTTAGACTTGTCACTAATATTTATATTTTGGCCATTCTGTTGCAGTTATAATTCAAAATTGAAATAATAATAAAGATATGTCTAACTTCTCATATCAGAAGCAAAACATTTCAGAAGAGCAATACACTTTGCAGTATTTTATAATAATGACTCTCAAAACCCCCTTTATAACCACAGGAATCATGCACTTCACAGGTCACATCCGAAGTAATCACCATCTGAAGACAAAAATACTTTTTTTAGTAAACCCCTCCCCGTGGCTGTAGCCAGACTGCCACAGCTGTGGTGCTTCAGATGGACTTGAGTACTCAGTCTCTTCTCCAAGTGTGTGTGGGCCATAAACAGCATTGGCAGAGAATTTTCCGACACTGCCTTCCTATCAGGCCAGCAATAAGGCACAAGGACAACACATGAATTAGGTGGTCTGAGCTTAGTTCTTTACCACGCACAACCTGGAAATACATACTTGTGCAGTAGGGCTGAAGAAATTAGAAGTGAACATGCTAAGATAGATACTGTTGGGCAAATCTAGCCTAAGTATAGATCAAAAGTTTGTCAACTTTTGGACAAAAGAGCAAAGCACCTTACTTAGCACAGAGCTGAACAGTTAACATTGGTCCACTGCTCCCTGTTCCCCAGCTCACAAAGATGTCCTTGCTCAGTGACACCAGCCTCAGCAGCAGTCCTCGAACAGTTTGCTTCAAGATAGTATAAATCATAATTTAATAAAACTTCTACACCCCAAAAATTCACTTCCTTGTAAAAGTCTAAACTGACACAAGTAAATTTGGGCGTTCAAAGAACTTTGGGAGTAAATCCCCTTCAGTTGTGCAAACTAAGTGTACTTAGGCTTTTTTTAAGATGTGGAAATATAAATACTGTCTAGAAGTGCAAGATTTGCAGGACAAGCTATGATATAGAATAGCAGTCAATGATCCTCAACCCATGCCACACGAATACTAGAGGGACTTTCAAGCATGTGTATTTCAAGCCATACAAAACATCTTTCTTGGGCAACTTTTGAGGAAATCAACCATTTAGACAGATTTAGAATGCTCCAAATGTTATTCCTAGTGTCAGGGAGAAGTTCACTGAAGTGATGGTGAAGTTCTCCTGGTCAAGTTCCCATATGATGATTTCTCTCTAACATGGGAAATTAATAAATTGTTTTGGCAAAATAATTGCAATGAATGAGATGGAGAATATTGGGATTGTGTTCTTTTTTTCACATCAATGTAATGCCATGCAAAAATCCCCACCAGTAAACAAACACAAACATAAATACAAACATGACTGACAGTCATCTTTTCTTAGACATGCAATCTATTTTGATATTGCAGCAACCACAAGGCTGAGCCTTAAACTACTTTTGTTGTCCAGGGACAGGCCAATGCGAGATATCTCGCATCGGCCTCTTTAGCCATCAGCGCGCTTGCAGCAAGCGTGGGTAGAGCCCTTCCCAAATCTTCGTTCGCGAAGCCCAGCCATGATGTCCAGGGACATTATAAAAAGGAGAGTCTCACAGAGCTTGAGCAAATCTAACCCCATTTTCTCAAGCCAGACCTACATAGATTGTAGTATCAAACAGCTTATTTTCTTTCCTAAACTGATGAGTCATGACAAAGAGGACTCATGGAGGATTTGGTTTGAGTAAATTTTGGTTTCAGCTAACCTTATAAACATAACATCAGTCCCATTCTTCTCTCAAGCCATCAGGGCATTCCCAATTAATCTCTGTTGACAGTATATCTGCAAAGTTTTACATTCATTGTCAGGACTATCATGATGTCAGGAAACAAAGAATCAAAAAAGGACTAATGAAAAAAATGTACATAAACCAAAAGTTAAAAGAAGGGCTGCATTTCCCAGATAATGCACAGCCTAGCCCAGATAAATCACACCCAACCATGGACATAAATGTTAGCTGAGGAGGCTCATAACATTCAGAAAAAGGCAACACAGACATAATATATGTTTGCTAACTACATACAGAAAAATGTAAAATTTAACCCTTTTCATCCAACCATAAAAACAAGGCAGGTACACAAGACTGCTCTGACTCTCAAAAAAAAAAGATTATTCTGCTGTCCTATGTCCTATGTCCTGTCACTGAGACTCTTGGTGCAATGGCTGGTGCATATCAGCCCCAGTCTTACCTAAGCCAAACAACTACATTAGCCAGGAAACCTCCAAGTACAGATGTTTAGGGGTGAGATCTTTCCATTCAAAAGGAGGTGCAACAAAGCCAGTAGAGAGCAAAGGGATCCATGCTTATTTTTCTCTAAGATCAAATAACATGCCAATTTGTAAAAGAAGGGATAAGGACACAGGTAATTCTGAACATGAGCGCGTCACGCTAGGAAAAGAGAAGTCTAACTTTTGACTTTTTACTCATATTCTGCAAGTATTCTTGAAAAGACTTCATCAGTGTTAGGCTTGCTCTTACTATTTCAACAAATAGCATGAAAGAAGAGGTGGAGGGAAAAAAAAACAACAAAATTTGCCTTAAATTTCTATATAAATGATATGTTTGACAATAAAATACAGCTAGAAGTTCCACCTGAATATGAGGAAAAACTGCTTTACTGTGTGGGTGACCATGCACTGGAACAGGCTGCCCAGAGAGGGTGTGGAATCTCCCTCACTGGAGATATTCCAGAGTCCTCTGGATGCAATCCTGTGTCATGTGCTCTGGGATGGCTCTGCTTGAGCAGGGAGGTTGGACAACACGACCCACTGTGTTTCCTTTCAACCTGAACCATTCTGTGATTCTGTGAAATATCCAGAAGCCTTATACAAAGTTAAACCTTATAAAAAAACCCAAAACACTCTGATGTAAATATTTTTACTGTGTGAGAAAAGAGAAAGCTGAAACAATGTGATTTTCCTGCAATATATAATGCAAAAGCATTAGCTTTTCAAACTTGTATTTAACTGTGCTATAAAAGCAATACCCACATTTAAACAGGGCCTGCCAGATATATTTAATTTTAGTTTTATTAAAAATACCAGAAACAGCCCTTAATAGATAATTGAATGTCAGATAAAACCATATTAAAAAAAATGAAAAATTTTAAGTGCAGTTCTAGTCCAACTTCATCAGTTAAGCAACTTATCACAGATCTCTTGCTGCAAAGCTTCAATAAACAAGTTTTAAGGATTGCTAAGAACTGTCAGCTTTAAAGGCCAGAACTGCAAGAAAAACACTTTCTGTGTCTGTTTTAAAATATTTTACCACATTCTTCACATAAAAATCTCTAAAGAACTTCAACTTTTTTGAAGACAAGGAAGTTAAAGAAAGGATGAGGCCAAGCAAAACTCAGCATTTTCTTTGCTGAAGGGGAATGACAAGAACAGAAATTCACTTATATATTTTGACTATTCTGTGCTATTTGAACAGCACAAAGTTATTAATAACTTACTTTACCTCCTCTGGCAAACTGGATTAATGGCAGCCTTATTCCACAGAAAGGTCTCAAAACGGCTGGGCCCAAAACAGCCAGGCTCTATTAGTGCATCCGACCCGTGGTTATTAACTCAGAAACGTCCCTTTAACTCTGTTTTCTTTGGACATGCCCCTGGACACAGGCACTGTGGGCTGCCGAAGGAAATACAAACTCTCCCCAGCTCTCTGAAGTGATTTAGCTCTAAAGGCAAACAGGATCTGGCATTAAAGCGCATTTCTACCCTGCCCTAAGTGTCTGCGTTGGGAAGCAGGGCTAAGGCCATGGATCATGCTTAATCTTTACCTAGGAAATTGCGGCAAGCAAAAGGGTGCTGGGCAGGTCAGTGCCTCTGCAGCTGGTTCTTCTGTACGACCAAACTTCTGAAAGGCTGAGGACCTGTGTCTCCCAAAGAAACCACTGGGAGCTGCAGGTCACTAGGATCTCAAGATTTCCCCCCAATATCCTAAGAGAGATTTTTTTTTCCAAATGCAAGAAGCAACGTAAAGGCACAAGGATGGAAACATTATGGCTTACTTACAGGAACAAACACCCTCAGATTGGGCCCTAGATTGCAACACGTTCATGTGCAGCCACATTACAAAGTGCATTTATTTACTACAGAAGCATCATAGCAGTGTAATGCTGGGTCTGTGAAACTGACTAATATTCCAACCACACTGTAAAGGTAAAAAATGCCAGACTTCACCTAAAACAGACAATATGTTTCAAATGAAATCACAGAAGACCTAACTCTATCCAGCTGTTCTTAATAGAGCTTTTTTCCCCTTTGTTTTTCCTTCTCTACCTTAATCCGCTGCAAAATTACCTCACAGTCTCATTCATTTTTGCTTGTAACTTGATAACTCTTACCAAAACAATGTATTGCACATTACAGGGCAAACACCTTAAATTAAAGAACAGAGAATGAAATAGAGAAGATGTATATTCATTAAAGCTGGTGATGCTGCAACAAAAATTTGCATAGCAACCTGCAACTATGCCTGTCAGAATTACAAATTTATCACGCCTTTGAAGGACAGATGAAACATTCCCACATTTTCTGCATCAGTCATTTCTATTCAGTACAGCTTAGTATAAGCAATTCCCCTTATTTTGCAACTAATTGAAGAATTAATATAAAAGGATTTGAACACCTGTTGCTCTCTTGGCAGAAACCAGCAATTACAATGTTTCTTTCCAGTGAACTTCAACTACAAATGAAAAAAATTAAAATAGAAAAAGAAGCAAACGTACTGGTGACCAGGGTCCTTTTGAATCCACAGAGGATATGACAGGTTTTATTCAGATTGCGAGTGGTCCCTGTTAAGCCTGATTGGTTGGCAGAGGTTTCCTCCATCCCCCCATTTAGACACTGCTCCCTCAAGCATTTTCCATTAGCTTGGAGTAGCTTTGATTCACTCAACCTCATCTCTCCTCTTGTCCCACATACTTTTAAGTTAGGCTTAAAATCCCTTGTGCATCCACCTGCCATGCAGATCCTCTTTACCAATTTCCTATCACAAACAATAATCACTGAAAATAAGTGCTGTTAAAAAGAGAGGCTAGATCAATTTTCTCCTCTTTAGACTCCTTATCTAGAAAAGTGGTCAGGTAAGCCTCAAGCTGAGATAGGAAAAGTCACACACAGGGACCTATAAGCAAGTGATTTTTTGAATAGGCAGACACAGAAAGAAAACAAGAACCAAACACAATCAATCATCAAATCCACTTAAAATAAATATTCTTGACTTTCCTTGCTGATGCAGAACATAAACCCACTAAACACTGGAAATATGGAACATTGTGTTATGTTCACTCCAAATAAAAGTAAAGTCAGAAATGCAGGGGTTCGAAATACTCTGAAGAAAAAACGACTTGCTGTTAACTTGGGAGCTCCAGGACCAGAGCCCTCACCCCCATGGGAAACAGCGACATTTTACTGTGCCCACATCCCATGGGAGTCTGGTCTGCCCATGGCCCACATCAGTGGTGCCCCCTGACCACAGCACCACAGGGGCCTTATTCCACTCTTGCTTTATATCAACAAACTTAAATCATTTGCCAGCAAAATTATCACTATTACTGTCTTTAATTATAAATTATTATTGTTGAAAATAATACTTCTCTTACTTTTTATGGAAAAGTATGTGGAAACAGGCAGTATCAGTTTTTCCCAATTATTTTGGAATGACCATCACTGTCTGGTCCAAATGCTACAACTTTGGCAGTGACGGGTTCCATGAGAGAAGAGACCTCATCTTTGAGGTAATTTTCAGAAGTAGCCCTCACTTAAAAAAATCTTGGTGAATATATAGGCACAGTCCTTTTTCCTCTTGATTCATAGCTTTTTCTGGGAAAAACACACTCACTCCTTTTTTCTCTTTGTGTGTTAGGATACCTGCTCATGGGATGTACAGATCTTAAGGGATTTTTTATTTTCTTTCTTTTTTTAAGAAAAGGCACACAAACATACCGAGAACACCAGGTCTGAGGAGGGATAATTTTGTCTATGGCACCTGACCCACAGGGGTGAAAGCACCCAGTGCTGGGACCTGGCACTGGCAGCAGTACCCAGTGCTTTGGGAATCATTCACACAGGGAGTGCAACTTCTCCAAGTCCTGCTGAGTTAGGAAGATGCACCAGAACCTCATTATGGGCCAAAAAAGACAAAAGCATTGTGGTTCAGGGTCAGTTTGACATGCCGAGACCCCAGAGTGGGACTGGGCTGAGTGGCACGTGAATCTCGACAAGGTGGGAACACGGGTGGGTCTGCAGGTCATTTGGATCTGTGTTCAAAACACCAAGTTGTTCAGGCACAAACAAAGAATATCATAAATCCAAGGAAGAGCAGGATCCACTTATGACACTGCTCTCTACTATCCAAGAAGCAGCATGCAATATTTTTTGGAAAGTATTATAAGGACAGAGAAACTTGTTCTTTCCTTTTTAAAAAAAATATGCACCTATATAACAGCAGCAACAAAACCCAACTGTGTAGGATAAGCTGTTTTCATGAAGAAAGAACAAAGCTTTAAATACTTGCTGTTTTCCTGAATTTATAAATTAAAACAAACCTTTAAATCTTTCCTGTTAATAGAATTAAAATAATCATCAGTCTTTCCTTAAGTGTCTGCAGTACATAGTCACAGCCCATTAAGACAACGTGTCAGCATTGTTCATAACAGGATTTAAATGAAATAATCAAGTCAGCAGGACTATTTCAACATCAGTAAAGCCTCAGAGTGATCATTACGTACAGCCATGAAACAATACCTTTTTTGCATACTTTCCCTGATCAGATTAAAGTGGTGATGAATTCCTCGATGGCTCAAGTGTGCTCCAAGGAAAGCTAGAAGGTTGTACAGTTAACTCCCAGGGTGTAACTCTAAACCATACAACCTACTACCTCAACCCGGATGCACACAGCTTCCGACGGTGACCATAAAGTCTTCTTCACTTCTTCAGCCTTTCTTTGAAATGTGACAGCACCCACAGGCCTATATATTTCCCATGGGGATAGGTTTTCAACTGCAGTTATTTCCCACTTTTCAGACAATAAGACATATTCTTAGATATATATTTTACTGCAGAGGTAGAATTTCTGTTCTCTGATGTTTACATATGTATAAAGATATATACGTGTGTTGTGTGCGTATATATATACATACATATTTTAAAGGAATGGTGCAAGCCCAACTACATTGCTGGGAAGAAATGGATATTTGGCCTTATTTTACAATAAAAATTAACTATAAATATATTTTGTTTCTTTTTTTTTAGCGTAATACCATGTAATGGTATATTCAATAAAGCCAGGAAATGGTATGGCCCATACTCCCTCATGGGAAACCCTACAACTTCCTCACACTTCTTTCAAAATTTTACTAAATTATGTAGCCAAACGTGCTTAAAGCAACTGATAAAAGAACAAATCACTTAAGTTTGAAGATAAGGCAATGGACAAGAGAAGCATTCAAACCCCAGTATGTAGTTTTGTACACTCATTTGGTCTTGTTGTCAGATTTCACTGTGGTGTGTGCCACACAGACTTTGGCCAGATCACCATACTGACACAGACCCATAGAAGCGAGCTTGTGCAGTGCGTTTCAACACAAGATCGGATCTACGGGTTTATGCCAATTGGCATCGCTGATTACAATTTTCCTTTTAAAGGGAGACGCAGAAGACTTTAAACAAACAAACATATGAAGTGACGTAAAAATGAGTATTCAAAATTGAAAATATTACCATCTATCGCAAAGAGGGCTACTTCAAGCTTAACTGCATAAATGGTGGAAGCAACGAACAAGTCAAAGATTTGTAACTAGTTTCTTTTTTGAAAATGGAAGAAAACCTTTTTTGGATTTTTTTTTTTCCTACAGATTGATTGCACAACATTGTTTTGCCTTCAGCAGGAATTAACATCCTTTTATGCACTCTTCGCCTTACCAATGAATCCTTGACTCCCAACTCGCACCTGACTACAGTGTGCACAACACAGGCAAGACTGGAGTCAATAATTGCACATGACATAGAAATAAACAATACAGGTTTGTCCTTTGTGTCTGAGCTCATATCATGTATTACAACTCAAAATAAAAATCACCCCACCAAATCCAAAAGGCAATGAGGCACACTGGAGTGCTGCTCCCATACAACTTTATGAAGACTGCTTAGCCATTTCTTCGTCTTACACCACAGCTACGTACTGCTTGACAATAACTTGTTGATCAAACAACCGCTATTAATCAAAGCAAAGATGCTAATTTGTGTATTTTTATTCACTAATCCTCCCATCAATGTGATTCCCTAATAATAAGAACGCAAGTGGAAGCACAGTCTTGTAAAACTCCAGGGTTGACGTCTACAACAAATCCTTCCTCCTTGTGACCGGCAAGCAGTAGGATACAAATTATCATGCACTGAATGCAGGGGTACTCCACACAACAGACTGAAAACAGGTCCTTCGAGGCAATAACCAGTAATTCAGAAAGGTGAGACACAGTTTCATAACTTTCACGTTCTATAGGAAAGCACCGATAAACACTGCACCTTGAAGCAGAACAACTCACGCCAGAATAACTTGTAACAATACAACCACAGACACATTTGTAAAATACAGGCATAAGACGAAGGTGTTTTTTTAAAACCAGGTGTCTTTTGACTTCTAACTAGTTGCTGAAATCTATATCTGAATAAAATTTTAATGTCTTCCTTCCACCAGTTTTCACCAAAGGCCTAATTCTGCCATCGTTACTTGGGCAAAACTCTTTTCAAAAGAATAAATATTGTCAACAGAAGAGTTTTGGTATAGGTTTTGTTTGGTTTTTTGTTTTTTTTTATTAGGGTAATGCTTCATTTTCTTGCAGACTGCAACATGTAATTCTAGTTCAGTAATAACAGCTGTGAATTTGTGAGTTACCTTTTCCTTTTCTTTTTTTTAAGTTAGTGGATTAAACCTTGCATGTTCAAGCATACCCTTTCGCATTTGAAAATAACATTATTTTTTCTAGAACAGTCTCTTTTAAACCTGTTTCCATTTTATATGCAACACTTCAGCGTTCAGAAGGAATGGTATTTTTATAATTGTTTTCTTCTGACACTGAGAAGATAGAATTTGTAAAGACAAGACTTCCAACTAGAATAGTTATCTTAGTATCAGAAATAAGTATGCCAGCTGCATATACAACTTAGTGAATGATTTCAATAAGTACTGTAAAAGTGCTTTTCCAATTTTCTTTCTTTTTTTCTTTTTGTGAATAGAGGAGATATTCCACAATTCAAAAATAATTGGTCACTGCTTTATAGTTACAGACTAGCAAAAAGATATATGTACAATAAATATACAAGTAATACGAAAATACTGGCAAATGTATCATATATATATATTATATATATT
>VWZG01012814.1:48820-72661 GCA_013396735.1 Grallaria varia | reverse complement strand
TTTTTTTTTTTTTTTTTTTTTTTTTTTTTGGAAGCAGGAGAGTCACTTTTTTTTTTTTCCCCCCCTGCACTCTCGTATGTAGGACAAACTCAGATTTGTTTCTTCTTCTCAGGGCTCCTGTTCATTCTCGGAAGAAGACCAGGATGCCTGTCTTCTCTCTCTCTCTCGCTCTTCTCGGAATTCCAGGCACAAAGCACTGCGCAAAAGCTGCACCAATCCTTGCCGCAACTGCCTGCACAGGACAAGAGGTGGGGAGAGACCAGAAAATTCACCTCGTCCCTGCGCCGGTTTTATAAATGGGGATTGCACAAATCTGCCCGAGCAAAGGGGTGAAAAGGCAGAGTGCCAGTTTGCTACACTATGCTGCAATGAGCTCATGTTCGATGCTGTCGCCCCGTTTGCCCAGTACAAATGCCTGTTCATTAAACAGGAGGAAGAAAAAACAAAAAAACCAAGCAACAAAAAACCCCCCAGAAAAATAATAAAAAAAAAACTTTTATCCTTCAGACACTGTTCTAAACCACACATCATCAATAAAAAAAAAAAATAAACTGTGCAGTTTTAAAGCGCGGTTTATGGAGTATAAATATTCTGGTTATATTTTCTTTCTTTCTTTTTTTCTATTTGGAGATAAGAAGCAGAATTTATCAGGCGTGAAAGGGACAGCCTCCTGGTAGTGTGCCAAAAAAGCCAGAATAAAGGCAAAGTTGTGCTTCAAAGCTCAATCGCTTGCTGAGTCTGGCTAAAGTCAAGTATTAAGATCCACCATTTTCTGAGCCATGCAAGAAAAGAGGAAAAAAGTCAGAACGGGCACCGCTTTCCAAGTCTCCGTTGGCACCATCACAAAATCTCAGCCGTAAGGTCACATGATGCTTTGCCAAATGTGGAGTGCATTCCCATAAACCATTCTGCTGATACTGCGAAGGCAGCTATTGTCTAGTTTGTACCCAAAGTTCAGCCCACTCTTCATTGAATTAGCTGAAAAACGCATCACCTTTGGGGGTTGGGAGCCATGGAAACGTCTACCTGGCAGGCTGCCCACTTTTTCTGCCCATCAACCAGAGATGGAATTGTGCTGCCTAATGTAATGATGACGAGGAATGTGAAGAGTCGTCCAAAGTGAATCTGATTCTTGCAAAGCCTGCTTCATTTGCACAGCAAACTCTGGCTTCTTGTCGTTAAAAAGGGGAGGGGGAAGGGAAGAAGGGGGAAAAAAAAAAAAGCGCCTTTCTCCTAAATGTAGCAATTAAAGGTCTAGTAAACATGCCCAGTCCGCAACTTTCCTTCATAACATACTGAAATGGCTCCGAAAATAAAGCATTTGGTATAACACAAATTTTCTGACTTAAAGTAGCACTCACTTCTCCCCAGGTTAATGTGGCACCCCCTGGACATTATTTTTCTCCCTCAGGAAAAAAAGATAAAAAGAAAGGGGAAAAAACCCCACAACTACACAGCAGATCTCTCATCCTTTCTTTTTACCTGTCTTTATTACTTTCTGATTTTATCTATCACAAATTATACATGCATGCAACAATACCCACCAGTAGCTGTGGGGATGCAATATTGCTGCAATCTACCTCAAAGCAATCTCCTGAGGAAACTGGTTGTGTTTCCAGCAGCACAAAACCCTTCATCTGAGCCCTCTTATCTACACTAGTGAGTAGGACAGCTGGTCTGCAAGTTTGCAAACCAGCACGTTTGAAACCATTTAGCACCCTCGCTTCCTCAAAACACATTTAAACTGGATTTTGTGAAAAGAGATGCAATCAGGCAGAATTTATAAACGGTGCAAGCTACTAAATAGACTGAGTAATAGACATTACTCTTCTGCTACTGACCTGAAATTTCGATTTTGCCTCGCTATTGTTTTAAAGTAAAATGTCACATAAAATGTCATTTCCAAATGAAAATACCACGTAACCTACTGAGCAACAAACACGTGCTCTCCCAGCACCTGAAAATCTTGTACGGAAGAATTGACCTCACAGCTCCATGTTGTGAGCAAATTAACTCGCTGTTTCTACACCATGAAGCTTAATAGCTACTGCAAAGGCTATGCTAAAAAAGTGATAATTTCTCTGATCCTCCCATTAATAAAAAAGGAGCCATGTGAGGAGCCTCTCTACCTATTAGCATCATTACAAATGCTCCTGCGAAGAGGAGGTTGCACGCTAGAGAGCTTACAGCTAAAAACTGGGAAGCAAGGGCAAACAAAGTGGGAGAGTGCAGACTAGAAACTGCAGCAGGAGGACAGGAAAACCCATTCCCAGGGACATTGTGGGCCATAATTCTCCAGCTCAGCTACTTTTATGTTTTGTTTTACAGTTCTTTCCAGTTTCACTTTATTTACCTGGAGGAAATGGAAGGTTCATTACCGAAGGAAGGAAGTGTGAGAATGGGTCTTTGAAGTAAAGGAAGATTGTTATGATGGTGGCGAAGCCCTCAGAGGGAGGTCCTGGGGATGTCCCCCAGCTGGGACTAGGGCAGTGCAAGGGGCAGCCTGGCAGTGGGGGTCAGACCCAGCCTTGCTCCTGATGCGCCCCAGAGGCCTCGACCCAGGTTTTTGGGAGGACAGGTGTGGCTGGGAAGAGGAGTCGTTGGGGCAGCCTCTGTGAATGGCAATGGGAAGTGCTGGTGGGACCTGTGCTGGTAAGAAAATGCAACCACTATGGCCCAACAGTGGCGAGGGGCCGGGAGGAGGTGCTGGGTACAACCTCGGGGGGTGGAAGTGAGCCGGCTCCGCCTGCTGAGCCAGCACACCTGGAGTCAACCCTGCTCTGGCCAACTGGTGGGAGCTCTCTGGCAGAAGAGAAAATTGCTATGGCCCCAGTAAATCAGGCCATGACTTAGTTCCTCTCTTTTCCGGATTTGAAGGTTTTCAAGGGCCTGCAGCTGGAGGGAAGCTCTCTGATGCAGGGACATGGTTTAAGGCCTCTCATATGGTCTACAATACTGAAATGCCATGTGCGTGGTTTTCAATCCAGGGGCATTTTTCTCTTTCCTATGAGCTAAAAATGGCTCAGTAGGTGCTACCAGCAAGTGGAAACGATGCTTGTCACTCCAGCTATTTGCCACAAGACCCATGGCTTGGACCACAGGGATCACACTGACTTCCAAAGACCGCAAGCAAACTCTGCATGTTATTATCCCTCTGCCATAAAAATGATACGTAGGTGGGTTCTCCCATAAATATCTTTGGGATTTAATAATGTATCTTAGAGATTATTTAAAAACAAATTAATTTCTCCAGGCTCAAAAAAATCAGAAAGCCAAATGCCTTTCATTAAAAAATTATGTAGAAACTGAAACTTGACATTGTTTTATCATTTTATTAGATATCTTGTTGATTTGAGCAAACAGATCCAACTAGAGTTCTACAATTTTTTTCTAACAGGGCCTGTGCGACTCCAGTTCATCCCATCTTACATTTTACCATTAACCATAACAATGTTCAGGCCATAATATATCTAGTGGAACCACTCACAAAGATGCAACCTACAAACCCAGGTGCATTTTGTGCCATGGTGAAAACTAATAGTTTCATTAGAATTGAGCAGAATCCCCCAGCTAAACAGCAATGAAATCATATGCTGTTCAAATCTACTACTATTATTATCAGTGGTGATATGTGAAAAGGAAAAGGGAACAGTTTGACTTTCAGATCTCAGAAGGGCGTTTGCCACTAATTACAAATAATAGACAGCCTGAGCTGGACAAATCCAAGCAGCAGCTTTTGAGGGATGACAAGCACAGCATCCTATACAGCCTTTTTTATTTTCCATGTGTGGAAAAACACTTCAACATGTGGCTAGCCCTCAATAATGAGTACTGACTGCAACAATATTCAAGAAGGATGTTAAAAAGCTGTTAAAAAAAATCGCTTGCATGTGTGCCTGGCAACAATTAGAGATGTAGATGAACCTCAGAGTGCTTTGTCTATGAACGAATACACGGGCAACACAAAAGAAACTAAAAAGACATATCTGTGGGAGTGCCTGGCCCTGTTCCTCCACACCTGGAGGAGGCAGGGAGGAGCGACCCTGCATAGGACCAACCTCTCCATGGGAGAAGACGGCAGCAATCCTTCCTTTACTCAGAAGGCAGCCAGGGGAAATCAGGGAGGACGGGAAATGTAGGCTGGGCTGGGGGTTTCTGTTCATAGATGAACATGGTTTCTACGTCTACTTAGTTCCCGCAGAACAACAGCCAACCCGATCTTCTTAGCTTAAATGGCAGTTTGCAAAACAGCTGGAAAGAAAACAACCAGAGCCTTCCTGGGCAATGGCAACCCACACAAGAAACGAGAGAAAAGCTGAGACAGAATGGGAAAGAAACACAGCAACAGTGTTGGAGTTAAGGGATGGGGATTAAGGGGATCTCTGCTCTTTCACATGCTTGTTCTTGAACAGGAAAACAAAACTAGCAAGCTTAAAACTTTCAAACTACCAGTTAAAAGCTGAAAACACACAGGATATGCAAGTGGTGGATATATTGCACATTTCTGGATAACTTTAACATAGTATATTGCATGGCATAACATTTCAGAATAAAATGGTCTTGCTCTGCGTATTACATTCTCAAAGGCTCTAGTATATAGAGGTGACAAGATTATTTGTAAAATGCATGTAAATTAAAAGTTATCATCTGCTTGCCACTTTAATTTGATCTTCAAATGGCACTATGCCTTCTGTTTTTTCTGCCTTAAGGTTAACAGCATCAAATTAAGAGACTTAAGCAAGATGCTCCATGGTAAGAGCCACAGATGTCATTCATCACAAATTTAAGTGCAATTTTCCCCTTTCTGAAATTTTCATGAAAAATTTTGTTCTAAATTCCTTCTCTAAACTTTTCACTGTGTTATCTGCAACTCTTTGGTCACTTTTTACGGCTGGACACCAGATCTTCACAATCTTCTCTCTACTTTGCTACTGGAGAAAGAAAATTAAAAATAAACAACAAAAACTGAATAGTGTACATCTGATACTCTTGTTCATACAAGAAAAGCCTCATTCATGGATGCGTTAAGATTAGATCTTCCCTGGAGAGTGCAGATATTCATAAATATCAAAGCATACCAACATAATGAATTGAAACAGATACTGAAAATTCAGATGAGCCTTTTCCAGTAACTCTTGCACAGTGTAGAGAAAGAACCCAGAACAAACAGGAGGATGCCCTTCTGCTCTTTACAGGGAAGCACACTTGTGGTAGAATAAGCTGCATGGCAGCAGTGCTGGAGGAGGACTGATCCAGAGAGGAGTCCACAGCAAGGCCCAAGCAAAAGCCAGGCTCAATTGCTATTCCTCATGTCTTAGAAAAACCTTAGGCTTTTACGGGTACAAAGAGATATGGCACTTTCTCCACAAATAACGACACAGTGACTCAGACAGGTAAAAATGCTGTGTTGTTATATCAAGCCAAACCCGAAGCCAGGAAGAGTTTTGCCACAGACATTTACTTCAACATATTTGTTTCAGCTCCCATTTATTTCATCCCTGTCACTGTAGAAACATTAAATAAGTTCACAACAAGAGGTACAACATTCAATACCCTCACATACACCCAATCTTAGGTGTAGAAAACATGTTTTGCTTTCTCTTTACCTTGTTTGTCTCTTCCAGGTCTAAGTGCAAATATGACAGAACATTATCATCACCATTCAGTGGATGAAAAAAATCTGAAGCATCCTTTTCCCTCCCAAATTTAAAAGCTTTTAGCACATCATTCTTCAGGCTCCCTAAGTAGCACAGCAGCTAAATGTTTTAACCAGTTCTAGAGCCAAAGGAACCAAAGGTTAACTTGTTTTCATAAGCAATTTCTCATTATTGTACAGAGCATAGAATACCTGACATTGCTTAGAATTAAGTACACTGCACTGAATTATAAGCATTACCTTGAGTTAGATAATTTCTAAATATCATCCACAGAGTTTGCACTAACTTGACCACTACTTTTGAAAATAAAAACCTGAAGATACCTTTATATTGTTCCTAGTCATTAGAGAAGGAGGACAGTGCACAGAGAGAATCAGCCAGCAAGGAGAGTTAACAACAAATAATTCCTTATGTGCCTTTTACTTGTGATAAATAAAGCAATGTCTGCTTCTTTCTCTAGCAGCTCCTCAAGGCAAGGACAAGTATAGCCAGCATTGAAGCCAGAAATTGTTTTACTAATTCCTGATTTAGCAGCACGCCTAGTGCCTAGAGTGTCCCAGTGCAGTTCCCATCCCAATGCTGCCCTTCAAAAACTGCAGCAATGCTTAGCTGAATTGCAAGCCTACACGTAGAGAACAGCATCACAACAGCAAACTCCTCCCAAGCTTCAGAACAAAAAATCCTCATGGGTCTGGCATTGCACAGGCGTAACTCAAGGGAAAGCTCAGATGACTTCTTGCTACCTACCATCAAACAGGTTGAATAGCAAAGGTCCTCCAGGGGCACTTAGTTTTCCTAGGACTCATTCTTGACCTGAATAACTGGTATACAAAGTTTGTCAGAAGGACATTCTTTGTACCATTGATTTTTCCATCAGTGATACACTGCTTTTTTTTGTTTTCAATACATACTTTTCCCATACAACCATGTATGAATCCTGGCTGCTCATACCTTAAAATCTTATAGAATGTTATTTAAGAGGAGTATTTTTGCTTAGCTGCTTTGCCAAAAGCAGCCTCCAGTAGAATATAGGCTATGTGTCACCTATTCCCTCAGCTGCTATAAATGACACAGTCCTGCACCTCAGTATGGCAAAGTTCATGAGCAAAGAGAGACAATAAGTATTTTTGAAACATGATTAATTATTTCAGGAAGGACATTACATATGCCTTTAGGTCCTTATATTCCTACAGACCTGAACGGTACTTTCCAAAACATCAGAATGCTTTGCAGGCAGATAGAAATGTACACATATCGAAAACCACCCCACGCATTTTGTTAATTTAATTAAAAAAATATGGGACCTGTGCATACACTTTGCTGGGTTACATTCCTAGCAGGTTGAGTTCTGTTAGCTAAAAAAAACCTGATCAGGTCATAACTCTTAGTTGAAAAGAACAAACATGTGCATTATAGACCAATGCAAGGTGTGTTTTTGATTCAGCAGACTAAAGGACCAATAAGTTTTGAAGAAAAAAAATCATTAAAACTGTACAGGAAACAGTTTTCTATATAGCCCTTTTCAATTTCCCTACTGTGAATTCTCCTCTACAAAATAACTTCAGTCCAAATTGCACAATCCTTCAAATCTAGATTTTAAAATACTTTTATATTGGAGGAATTAACATTTTGTACATTAAAATAGTTTAAATATTCATTCCAGGTTTTGACTTCTTCAGTATTTTTAGTACAAATGGCAACTTTTTTCAATTTTTTTTCCCAGTTTGAACTGGCATATTTTTGTAAGGAAAACCTACACTTCAAAATAATCAACATCCTCAGATAACCTGAACCACAAAGAGCAGGAGGCAGAGGAGATCAAAGGCATGGAGCCTTCTCATAAGATTGAGCAGGCTATGAGTGATCAAAGGCAAGGCAGAGGACTCTGGATCTGAACTCCTACTTCCACCATACATGTATAATTTACAGGTTACTGAATTGTGGAGGGGGGAACTATTTATACATTAAATACAGGTCTGAAATGTTATTTAAAATACTTTGGTTGTTGAAAATATCTAGACAGTATCTTTTACAATGTCCAATATTTTTTGCAAAAGGAAATTGTGCCAATGCAAGCAGCTTTCTTTTCAATGAATCAGCATTTTCAGACAAAATCAAACAAATAAGAAGGCACACTATGGCTGGTTGGTGTCATTGCAGAAGAGATATTGTGTTATTTGGAAGCAATAACTCACAGGAATAATGGAAAACTCAAGTTCATAGTCAAACAATGTTAATAGGATTAAATTGTTTTTGAGAAAATTTAGAGCACACATGGGTCAAAATCATAGAATCACAGAATGGCTTGGGCTGGAAAGGACCTTAAGGATCATTTCGTTCCACCCCCCTGCCATGGGCAGGGACACCTTCCACTAGAGCTCAGAGCTCCATCCAATGTGGCCTTGCACACCCAGGGATGGGGCATCCACAGCTGCTTTGGGCAACCTGTGCCAGCATCTCACCACCCTCACGGGGAACAATTTCTTCCTAATATTAATCTAAACCTACTATTTGTCAGTTTGAAGCCATTTCCCCTTGTCCTGTCACTACAGGCCCTTGTAAATAGTCTCTTGCCATCTTTCTTGTGGGCTCCCTTCAAGTACTGGAAGGACAAAATAAAGTCATTCTGAAGCCTTCTTTTTTCCAAACGGAACAATCCCAACCCTCTCAGCCTTTCCTCATAGGAGAGGTCCTTACCTCTTTATCAAATTAAAGTTCCACACTGTGGGAAACTCACGTTGTGCAATCACATTAGGGCATTTCTTTAGTTTCCATCTCAGACTTTGGTAATATTCCTGTGTACAACCAGAATTCCTTTCACAAGACTTTTCCACAGCTTACCAGCACAGGATACTCAGCTCAGCACTGAGCCGAGCTTTGCAATTAGTTGAGTATCTTAGCTACCAGATCCTTGGTTATTTGATCATTATCCATCCCTATCAGAATTAAGTTCTCTACTGGAGAAAACATTTGTAACGTTTTGATTTGACAAATCAGTAAAGGATGTTTTCTTAGAAAGTCCTGAATAACTACATAAAAATAAATACCAAAGATTATGTGCACATATTTAATAAATGAATTCAGCAAGGATTTGTGACTTCACAGCTCTTTGAATTTCATGATAACACATATATGTGCTGCCCCAGTTAATATTTAACACTGTGATTTTCATGTGGGGAGACAGTAGTCTCACCACAGCCAATATCACTATAGTGTAGCTGAAAACACACCTGAGTTTAAGAGATGGTTCTAGTTCACACTTGACTGTCGAAGTTTCAGACTTGGACAAAGGGTGATGTACTATAAATAAGCACAGAATGATTACTGAAGAACATGAAATATGCTGAACCACTAACCAAAACGAGATAGCACAGTGTGTTAGTTGCTAGTTTGAAATTTTCGATACTGAATCACTGAACAGCACAAAGGAGATTTCAGAGGACCAACAAGGGTCAGGTGCCTCCATGGTGGTTTTATCTTTCCTAGCAATAAGTAGAAGACATTTATTTCTTATTTTATATTGTGACAAGAGTACGGAGTCCTCTTTTAACTTCTGCCTGGAATTCTGAACTACTAGTTTACATAGACTGCACGGACTTAGGAACATTACCGGGATTTTACTTTAAATTTGTACAGTTGCCGAGGTCTTTGGGATCAAAGACAGGAATTTGCATTTTTTTTTTATTATTCCAACAAAAGCACGTAAAGCAACATTTGGATAAGACCAAACCAGTATGAATATAACACTTTTTGACTGGTACTGGGCATATCCCAGCTGAAAAACTGAGAGGCATTAATTTTTCCAGTGGCTCTGAGATAAGTATCTACAGAACAGTGCACAGTCTGGGTGGAGGGAACTGTCTGGTTTGCTTTCCAGAGAGGCTTCATTGCTGAAAAGAGTTGGTTTATAACACTGCCACAAGATATTTGTAATGAGACACATTCAAAGGGTGGGGTACCCAAAGGGATGCTTCTGATGATATTCTCATGCCCTCTTTTTTCTCTTTTTCTGGCTGTAACAAGAAATTAATGGTTACTAATAAATTAATCTATAAATGCATTACTTCCAATTTGTTAACAGATGGTTCATTCAGCACAACTTCACTGGACTGTATTAGATTATATTTCTGCTTCCTGAGAAGGTATTTTTCTAAAAAACTATGGTAACCGATGCTTGCAGAGCATGAAACCAAGCAAACAGATTTCTGGAATGCATTTCTGGATTGCTTTTATCAAGCAGGAAGGAAGTGGAATGCAACACGTAGACAACAGTCCCCTTAGTTAAAATGGAGTTAAGTTCTGCAAGCAGAATCTAGTTCTGTCCTCAGAGGTTTAATAACAACCATGAGATCGTGAATTCATAAAATCATAGAATGGTTTGAGTTGGAAGGGACCATATAGACTACCTAGTTCCAGCCCCATGCCATGGGCAGGGACACCTTCTACTAGACCAGGCTGCTCAGGGCTCCATCCAACCTGACCTTGAACACTCCCAGGGATGGGGCATCCACAACTTCTTTGGGCAACCTGTTCTAGTGTCTCACCACTGCCACAATAAACAATTTTTGCTATTATTTCCTAATTCAAGAGAAATAAACTTTCATAAAGAATGCCAATATCTGATATAAATTTGAACAATACATACTCGACAGAATGTAGTGTTGTGCACAAAGCATGCAGAAACCATGTCCTCACCCAGTATGTCCTGTGGTGAACCTTTTAATTCCACGCTCTGGGAGAGGAATGGGTCTATACAATGTCTCTAAGCCTTTATCATGCAAACTGTTACACTTGTATTCATCTGTACTACAATTGGCGTTCTCACTGAAATTAGAGGAAGCATCCACATCAATATTAGGAAGCATGCAAAGCTTTAATGAGAATGGGAGCCCTTGAAAACAAAGCCACCTATAGCAGATACTGGGTTAACTATGCAAACATAAAGAACTAGTGCAGTAAAGCTTCTATACTTTATTGAGGTCTTTTGAGATGATCTAAACAGCAACGTATAACATCAAGATGAGCCAAAAAATTGTCGACCTCAGACAATTATGCTATCCTGGTATCTACTGACAGCTTGTGAAAGTTTCAAATAAATAGCCATTTGGCTTCTCCTATATATGTGGAACATATCCTAATAAATTATCGCCTTATCTACCTGGCAAAAATTTGGTTTTGACATGAACAGTGTCTACTCATGTCCCTGGATTTCCTCACCATTTGTCCACTTCTCTCTGTCTTCAATGACATCAGAGGTTCAGGGTATAACTGGATATCTAGATGCTTAATGAAGACCCTGAGAGACCCCAGCAACCTAAATAAATAAGCACAAGTACTGCTTTGCTCTCAAAGGATGTGGCAACAGATTAGAATTACCTAACAATGACAAATACAATTAATATAGTATTTGTATACATTTTCAGTCATAACGTAAATCCTAATCATGAAGTATTTGTAAACCAAAGTCATGATAGGAAATAGCATTTCTGCCAAACAAGACTTTCTAACACAGCACTACTTTGTTTAACTTCTTTTTGTGATTTTCATTCTGAAAATTTTTTTTTTCCTGTGAGAAAAAAATTATACGTCACAAACTTGTTTACGATAAACTATTTCTCTTTATGTTGGCAACTCATCCTATAAACTCCGTGCCTTTTGAGTCAATGTAATGTTACCAAGCCACCATTTACTTTTGACATTAGGGAGTTACTTACCAACAGTTGTACAGATGTATGGCCCACCCTGGGCTACACTGTAGATGCTGCAGTGTGTGTGTACACACAGTCAAAAGACTCTTGTAAAAATACTGCTTGGCAGTAAAATACATATATACTCTCTTGAGTACGGTGTATGGCAGAATAAATGTTTCACCTCTCTTACACCCTGCCTCTCTCATGAAGCCCTCTTTGGAATTAGGTTCTGGAGCAGAGGGTACAAGAAAGACTAGTATGGATCTGCGTGTGTTATAAAAAAATAAGAGTTATTTAGCTGATAAATAATCCTATTTTCTGCTTTTGACATTGTCCTCACAGCACTGTGAAAAAATGCAACTGAGAAAATACACATTTCTGGAGAGGAAGGGTAATTGATGAGTAGCTGCAGTCGAGAAAGCAGATTCTGCTGGTGATGTCATATTGTGCTATATAAATCATAAAGTCCGCAAAAATATTTATGCTGTAACGATTCCAGTTTCAGGTAAGGTCATACTGTGAGTTCCTAGGGGTACTGTTCACATACAATGCTTAAGAACAGATGCATTTGCCTGTTGATAATATGCCCAGATGTGAACGCCTTTTCCACCTATGGTCTGAGTCAAGCTGGTCTTATTTGACCCCTTAAATATCACAAGTCACTCAAAGCAGTAAATAATAGCTATTACACCTAGGAAAATACGTATTTTGCCTTTTCAGGATTTGTGAGAACAAGATTATTCAGTATAAACTGACTGAATAAAAATCCAGCACAATTTTTCTATGATAACTGGGACCAAATTCAAGCCATATATAGTTTTGTGAATTAAACCTACAGTAGGGTGAACACGGGATTTCAAATGTTGTGCATTTCTGGTTAAAGAAAAAGCTGCAAAATGAAACATCTATTTGCTATTTGACATAGCTCTGAACTGTGTAATGGCCATGAGAAAGGCAGCTGCAACCTTTACAAAATAACCTGAGACACAAAATAAAAACAATGCAAGGACATCCCATTCTCAACATACTTCAGACTCATTTTTCAGACCACAGGTTTATAGGTAGTTAAACATGAATTGATACTAAATGATCAATAAATTTTAAAGTCTGATACAGCTGAAGAATTTTCCATTTAATTGGTTGGGTATTTCTTTAACACATACTGTTCATAAGTATTCTAAATGTATATATTTAGAAACTCTTTAGGAATAAGTTTCATTGAAACATTTACTGTGAAAACAAAATTTTCTTGGACCTTCCTGAAGAAACTGACACAAAAATACTCCAGGATTGCAGAGGTTTTTAAATATTATAAAATTCATTTTATATTTGATAGAAGGAGTCCTTTCAATAGGTCTATATATTTTTTTATTCCATAGTTTTTTAGCTTTTATTTGATTATTTTCAGAGGCCTCTCAGCCTGCCTTTTTATATATTTTCAGCTGCTTGCTTTTTTGTGCACTGAGCACAGTTTTATTTTTTTAGCTTAATTGCATTTGGTTATTCTCCCTATAAAGCTCACTTTGAGTGTATTCTGATTGTAGTTTGTCTGGGTACCTCCCCAGCATCACTTGGAACACAAGGTCACAGGTTTCCCAGGTACAGGAATCCTTGTTTGGCACAGTAGCGCTTACCAAAGGGAAGGGGCTCCAAAACTCCTTCTGCCTTGGAATAATCTCACTGAAGATCTATAAGGGTACTACAGATACTATATTTCGAAAACTTTAAATACTAGCTTGATTGAATCCAAGAGTTGAAAATTTTGGCCTTTTTTTTTGTAGGTTGTAATATGTTTTAACAATCTGCCAGACGTTTCTGAAGTACTCTTGAAATAGATAGCAACCTTCAAGGGTCAAATGTCAACCCCTTGCAAGACAACTTCCAGAAGCTTTTGCAGTATTAGCCAAGATATGTAAATGTGTTTTATTTCAGCTCTTTCGGACATAATTATCATCATCTCAGCTCTTTCCTCCTCTTAATTAGCACTTTCACATGCAGAATTTGTTAATATTTAAGCAAGTTTTCACATCTTTCCTATTCCTCCTTCCATCAAGTCTACAGGTCTCATCCTCCAATGGCAGAGCACTAAGCAAAAAATGCTAATCCCATAGTGTAATGCACCACCATAAAGTCATCAGATATTATGATGATAAGAGCAGTATAATAACCTATATGAAATAAAGTAAATAATTGTGCACTTTTATCTTCTCTCTCAGTTTGGATTTCTGTGCTTTGAGGGAACTTATTTCCTGGAAGTAAATCTATGGTGTACTATTTAAATGACAGCATGGTTAGCATGAATTCTTTTACTCTGTATCATCATGTCTATTATACCGATAACAACGTTTAGGAATATTTAACTTCCATTCAAATACTTAACCACACAGATACCTACTGTTTATTCCAATATAAGGCGTAATTAATCTCCTTGCTACTGCTAAAATGTTGTGTGCAGGGAAAAAGAACTGTTCCATAATCCTTTTGGTCTGTATTTCATAATTTCTCATTGCCAAAATATTTTATTTGGATTAGATTTGTCCACTTGCTCTTCTTACTTCAGTTTACCTTTACCTTTTGGAATGTAATCTAATATAAATATTTTCATGCCTCTTTTTGCTCTTCTCTCTTCAAAATGTCAAATGTACTTAATAGTTAAGATTTCTAACAATTTTTAACTTCTCCTGATATCAGTCCCAAAAGAGTCGTATTTCCTAATTGGACTACAAAAACAGAAACCTCATCATATCTATAATAAAAATCTTTTCTGTTTTGCTGAATTACGATAATAGATGATAAAGTTTTAACACAAGTAATGATCTTTTATCTATATCCTGCATGTATATATCCATTAAATTTTTACATAATTGCAATACTCTTGAATAAACAGAGTGCAATTGTTTGCAAAGAGTAATTTTATTTGGCTTTATTCAGAACTATGGTTTTTTTCCAGTATAGCTTCATTTTTCTTCCCCCTAGAGGAACGAGCAGGTTCACGAGCAGCATAAACAAATTTGAATAGAGAAACATTAAAAAATGCAATGCTCCATATAATATATTTTGTTTAGTTTGGAGATAAAATTCAATAATTTCAAGTGTGTAAGAGGATATTTACCCTGCTTAAACTGCAAATGCTAATATATCTACCTATGTTGCTCTTAGTGATATTTTCATAATGTTGCCATTACAACTACAGGCTTACAGCTAAGCCTATGGGTTCATTTATTAAGCCTCCAATTAAGGCTACTGACTTTCACTGTAGATTTCCTAATGGGAAGTTTTTGTCAATGTGGTGGTTTAAAATTATAATTATTTTTTATAATTTCTCTAAATGAACACACATGAATTGAAGACCAGAAGGATGGTTTCTGTATTTTAGAAGAGAACGTGAAGAATATTACACAGTATTTCACAATAAACAAATGTAAACTCTTAAATCATACTAATGAAAATAATAGGACTACTTATATAAATAAGTGCCTTCTCTGGTTAAATTCACAAGTGTTGCTCGAGCTTGTGAAGGATGGCAGGAAGGGAAGGAACTGTTTGGTGAAGCATGTTAAACATGGAGATCCTCACGTGCCTCTCCTATCTTTTGCAGCTAAGAGATGTTCACAGAGATCATGACTTTCCTGTTACTATTCATCATTTTGATAGTATTATAAGTTGGTATTATAATAGGATCTTGTTTTCAAATCTCCAGCAAGACCTGGAAAAAACTCTGTAGTTGTTTCCCCATAAATAAATCATCAAGGCTCTCCACCATCTAACCAACAACAAGAAGAAACCACCCTAACCAAGGCATTCTTTTTCTTTTCAGTCATTTTTGCTCATATGGGGGAAAAGAAATCATAGTCCTTTGGGGTACAGGTACAATGGTATTAATGGACCACGATGATCAGAAAATTAAAATACTGACTTTCAAATGCTACCAAGATTCTACGATAGCTGTGACTGTTTATACAAATTGGTAATTCATCTGCTCGCTCAATTGTAGTGTGGAATTCTGGCATTTAAATCCAGGTGTTAAGAACTGAAAATGTTCATAAACTATGTTGAACAGAAAGTGTATGTTTGTGTGAGACAGGCTGGGGTGGGAGGAAGGAGGGTTTGGCCTAACTACGCTTGACACCTTCTAGAAGTTATGAAGGGTACTTTTTGTCCAATATGAAACAGCAGAGCTAAAGTTCTAAAGATCCACTGGTAGTGACTGTGGGAGTATGAACTTACCCGACGATAAAATTCCAGGGGGGGAAGAAATCTACTATTCTTATTTAACAGCGCTATTAAAATGGTGGTTCAGGTGACTTGTGAAATAAATCTCTGCCAGCAAACCGCGAGCACCAAGAATTGCTTCCTCTTTTCCAAAGTGAGCAACACCATCATATGCATAAGTGTAAGTCTGAAGTGGGAGTACAAGGAAGATTCGGAATGAGTCATTTAATGTTTTTTTTAATTTCCCCATACACTTCTGCGGGGCAAAAGATAGTCATGCTCTATGCTAGAAGCAACAAAAGCAATTCAGAATCTGCCCAATAGGAAGAAATAGTTATTAAAAATATATCTTTTTGGTACAGTTTGAAATGTGTACTCTGGTTTTTAAAATGCTGAGCACAATATAAATGCAGATTGTGCAAGAGTCTACTAACCAAAAAGCCTAGTCACAGCGTTATGACAGCTTTATGACATTTAACCATCATAGCAAGTGAAAACATGGAAGAGATGGCAGGTGGGAAGAAATACTTGATATTCAAGAGAAAATATTAATGGATGTGTCTAAAATGTAACTACTTTTTAACATGTCATGCTTAGGAATATTTGCATAATATTATCCTTTAAATTGCAGTGTGTACATATTAATTTTACAGTGTCACTCCCGATAAGTCTGGCATCTGTACATTCAGTGGGCCCAGTCTAGCATGCTTGCATCTCTATATCACAGGCATTTGGAGTCTCAGTTTAAGTTTAACAAGTGGCTTGAAAGCAAGACAACCCAGACAGGCATGAAGCAACATCAGTTTGTGGGGAAAAATTGAACCCTTCCCAAACAAATAATGTTTTAAAGAAATCATGTCTTGCCACATGAAAGGATGCTCCAAGACACCTTCTATCCCTTTCTTACATATATACTTTCCTAAATTACTCTTCTTCCTCTGCATAATGCCTGTTATATAAGTACTTAAAGTCCATATGCAAATATATGGAGAGTCCATGGACAACCTGCAGATGAGGTGAGAAAGTAAAGAGTCCAGAAAAGTTAGAAATAGGACTGAGGAGTTTAATAAAAAATAAACCCAAAAAGCCTCAGTGATAAACTATAAAATAAAGTGCATGTTCCGTACATACCCTTAGTGATTGGTGTTAGATACTTTCTAGCACATTTTTTACCTCTTATATTCTCCACTCCCCACTTTTGCCTAAGAAGTACACCATTAGATATGTATGAAATGCTGGCTGCAATTTTTTTCCTGTTTTAAAAATATCACACTTTTTATTCACAGAATCACAGAATGGGTCAGGTTGGAAAGGACCACAGTGGGTCACCTGGTCCAACCTCTCTGCTCAAGCAGGGTCATCTCAGAGCACATGGCACAGATGGTGCAGTATTCAATAGAAAGAGACAAGAAACCCCCCCCAGAGCTGTATGTGTCTGGTCTCATTATAAATCTGAACAAAGTCTTTACTAGATGGTGGCATCTGGGGCTTTGGTTTGTTACCCATCTGCAGGGGGAAGCAGGAATTGTACCACAGATCCTGTAAGCATGGGCTGACACACTTCTTGTACCACATGAGACACCAATAAAGGCAACATTACCTTGAACAGTTAAAGTTTCTGCCCTGTTCACTCTTAAAAGCATGATGAGAACATTACAATCGCCGGGCCTCAAGGAGACTAAGACATACGTATGAGCATGAATTCCAGCACCATCATTTTCTAGCAGGTTCCTGCCACGTTCAGCCTTCAGACTGATTCATGGGGAACAGATTTAGACTTGTAAATCTGCCGTTTCCTGGCTTTCATATATTTCCCTTTGTAACATAAGCAACATCCTTAGAACAGAATTTCTTCACAGTGTAGTTTCTATTCAAGAAGAATTAGATGCGCTTGCTAAAAAGCTCTTGGTTTTGTTTTAAAACCATTGTGAGCTAATGGGATACAAAATCTTTGAGATATATTATCATCTTAAAAGAGAACTGGCACAAAAATCCTCTATAATTTAACTTCTTTTATTTATTATAGCTACTGGTGTTTCCAGCAGGGCAATTCTAAAAAAATTGGAAAATATTTTAACTCATTTTTAGCAAGCCTTCTCTGCTCATCCTTTCTAGAATTTTCACCCTAATTATTTCCTTAATTGCATGCAAGTGGATCAGAAAACAAACTTTTCAATGTTGCATAAAAACCATACCCAGAAAGGGTTAGAAAAATGAAACTGTTAGGAAATCACAGGACAATTGTAGAACAGCTGCTTGTTTTTCCTACATACTATAAACATTAACCAAATCACTTCAGACATAAAAGATGCAGTCATAAAAATAGCATACTGAAGATATCAGTTCAAACTACAAAATAATACTGCTGGTATATTTCGATGAAATTTCCCTTAAATGTTCCAGGAAAAACTACTTAATACTGTAAAAATGAAGCAAGTTAGTATCTCATCCAGTTGTTCATTTTGAGAAAATGCCAAAGCCCCAATAGTTACAGATGTACTGTCCCAAGATGAAACTTGTAGTTCTTAGCTCCTGTAACTTCTGATATACTACTGTCTGGAGATATCTGAGGAAAAAAATTAATTACATACACTACCCTATTCTTACATGTGTGACTGATTTTTAAAAGTAAATTTGAAGCTCTACAGAATCAAACTGGTGAGTTGTTTCTGCCGAAATATTCCTGTAACCCACTTCAAATGACTTATAATTTATGTTTCATCTGCCTCTTCCTTGTGAAAATAAGAAAGTATAGAATGAAATAAAAACAAGGCATAACTGGCAATTGTCTTAAATACTTGCTTTAAAATTGTTTAAAAGGTATGAAGTTATTATTTCAGGCTTCTTTCTCCCTGTAGTAATGATTGTAAGAATACTCCATAAATGACATTTCAAACATAAAAAACAGACTCTGTGCTTACTTTTGAATCTTGGATATTCTTGCTTTCATAAAAACCTTTCAAAATATCCAAGTCTAAAGTTAGAACTAGTCTCTGAAAATGTCCTCTGTAACTACTAAGGCTACAAACTTAAAGTGAGCATGAAAGGAGGAGCTCTTTTGTACAACCAACCACTGAAGCACTAATGAAATTATCCAACTTTGCAAGATGTATGACAGGAGAGAAGAGTTGCCAAGTTTGCTGAGAGCCTGACCCTGCAAGTGGCCTCCTGTGCTCACATAAAGATCTGTCAAAATCTGTCTTGTCTGAAAACAAGGGCTTTCTCTGTCTGGGTGTAGCTCCAAGACTAGAACTGATATCTGCATATGCCAACAACTTCATATGTGCACTTTGCACAAAGAGAATTAAAAATATTGCAGTTGTTTAGTAAGCTTAAGGCTGGTTAGGCTTTCCTAGATCTACAGACACAGCACAAAACCAGACACTGTATTCCACACCCATCAGAACCCATTGTTCCAAGGCTTGTATTTAATTTCAATGGGTCTCAAAGAAATCTTGTTTTCCTTTAGGAAAGACCAAGAGAATGCTCAGTGGCAGAGATACTTGAAGGGAGACAGGAGTTTGGATCCTGAGTTCTCCAGTGTACATTGGGCCAGGACCACAGCACTGATCCAGTAATGAAGGATAGTTTTCCAGTCTCTATTCAGCTCTCTCAATGACTGTAGCACACACTAATTCTTCAGGGGCAGTTCCTCTCCCTGCCAAGGTGAGGTCTGCACAGAGGGGCCTTGATACACCTGAATTAAAGTTGTGTTTTAACTGTGTGGTCACAGCATCTGACTCAGCACACATAAAATGTATGATCAAAGTGAGGGAGAAATCCTGATGATAATCTCCTGCTGGGAAAAGGCAGATATATGTGCTAACACCCTAAAGAAAGTCAGCCTGGAGTAGGAAAAACCTTGGAGAGATTTGCCATACAAGTCACCCACAGGAATTAGAATCTCACTAGTAGATATTACTACATAAGAAGTGAAAATGGAAGTGAATTTAGGACTAGTTAAATAAAAATACCACAAATTAAAAAGTTAATGTGAGTTTCGGGGTCTTCCGTTACCAACATAAAGAGAAATAGCCACTTAGCAAACCAAAATGCCATGTTAGCTACAGTGAAAGCCACAAGAGAACTTTTTATAATCATTTGTACTAAAGTTCATATTCTTGTACCCCCCAGCTGGAGAAGAAACAATTCTCTTAAAAAATTTAAGGCCTCTCTCCAAATTGCACACATTCATATATTTTTGTCCTCAATTAAAACAAAGGGCCCAGAAGAGCAATTATTTACTGCCGGGTACTATGAAAAATATCTCTGCGCTCTATTATTTTCAATAGTCATAATTTTTAGCACATGAATGCAATTGCATTCTTTCAATAACAATACTGCCTTTTAAAGGACATTTTGCATTCAACTAGCGATACATGGAATTCTGAGTACAAATGAATGCAAACCCCAACACTTAGTCAAGAATCTGCTTTTGTTTTTCTTATGGTTGTTAATTTTTCACAGGCACACTGAAATAATTTTGTCTGTACTGATTCTGTATGAAACTCATCCCTGTGCACAAACACACAGTTTTATACTATACAAGATTTCAAAATACCAATATAGAAACCACCACAAGGTGAATCCTAAGGCCAGTACATCCAGTAACAGGTCTCTAAGAGAGGCAGGACTTTCAGGAAGGTTTAAGTGAGAACAATTAATAGAGAGTCACTGGTTTGTTTTATTCTAGCTTGTATATGTTTGGGTTATAGTTTGTTTGTGAATAGATCTCTCTATGTACACAAAACCTGAGTGGAGAATAATTAGCTGAATCCTGTGGTTTTGTTCAAGAATAACACTGGCAACCACATTCCTGTGTCAAAACTGAATCCAATTTTCACTCCCAATAGATTTTCCTTATAATGTGCTCTGTATCTGCCAGTAACTTGATGTGCTAGAATAATCCTAACTTGCTAAAACTTCTGGACATTTCAAAGGGGCACTGTTGGAGTACAAAGAACTTTTGAATGAGCTGTCATGCCATTTACCAGAGCTCTCCTGGAATAAACTTTTAAGATTTTTGCCACAAAATAGCTATTTAGAGCTCTTAATATTTTACAGAGAACCCAAAGTTACTCCTTGTAATGAAAATATAAGATGCCATCAAGTATCTCAGAAGAGCATGAAAGGCAGATTTAAAATGGAAGAATAAAAGAAGAAAGGCATTTTCACATTGCATTTTTTTTGTCCATATAAGAAATGCCTGGTCTACAATCAGACAATACAGAAATTGTATAACAGTACACCCATACTTTTAGCTGGCTCTCAAAGCCTCTGAGAATACCTTGCAAACTCTAAAATGCAACTTTTTGTCAGAGAGTTAATTCTTGTAAGAATTGCTGTTGTCTATATATCTACAGAAAATTCTGTCATTACACAGTATCACAACAAGAACCCAATACTTCAGTCACTAGGGCAGTCGTGCAGGCTCATACCGTCCTACCTCACAAATGCAACAGAACTGGGGGCTCATTAAACGCATGAATAACCTTAAAAATACTTTGATTCAATTTTTAAGTTGATAGAGAGAGATGAAAGGCGCCAAATCAGCTTCAATTTCAATACCAACGTTAAAGATCAGCACTGCCCTCCATGTTGAGCTTCTCATCATCACCTAGACTCATCCAACCTGGCCTTAAACACATGCAGGGATGGGGCATCCACGTCTTCTATGGGCAACCTGTTCCAGTGACTCACCATCCTCACAGTAAAGAACTGAAATGAATATGAAATAGAAAAGAACATCTAATCTAAGCCTACTCTCTTGCAGTTTGAAGCCATTTCCCCTTGTCTTATCACTACATGCCCTTGGTAAAAAGTTCCTGTAGGCTTCCCTTCAGGTACTGGAAAACTGCAATTATGTCACCCCAAGGTCTCAGTGGAGCAGAGCAGAGCAGAATCCCCTCCCTCCCCTGCTGCCCACCCTGCTTTGGATGCAGCCCAGGACATGGGTGGGTTCTGGGCTCCCAGTGCTCATGGCTGGGGCATGTCCAGCCTCTCACTCATCAGCACCCCCAAGTCCTTCTCAGCAGGGCTGCTCTCAATCTGCTCGTCCCCCAGCCTGGACTGGCACCAGGAATTGCCCAGACCTAGGTGCACCACCAGCACTTGGTCTTGCTGAATCTCCTGGGATTCCTATGGGCTCATTTCCTGAGCCTGTCCAGGATGTATGCAACTTCTTTTGGGGACTCTAAACTCTGCCTTTGGACTTGTTTTCTTAAAACAATGCCATTGACCAACAGACATATTTTAACCAGAGGCACAGATTAGGCAGTCTTTGAGAGTGGTGGGCAAAGTTGGAGAATATGGAAGGTCCAGGGAAGAGGTGGGAGAAAATAGTTCATTCACTAAAAATAGAGTTTTGATGATGGATTTTACTTCATTCTCTTAATTAAAAAAATTTTTTAAATTGTCCTGTCAAAAACATATTTGTAGAAATCTTACTGAATTATAGTGATTTTTGTTCAGAAAAATGTTTAATGGTATTTAAAGAAACCAAGATTGTTAAAATAATAAATTTGCTATTTGAGCCACAATGATTTTTTCCTCAGATTTCTTATATTGATGAAAGAATCAATTATTACTCCAGATCAATGAAAGAATTAAAATTTCATTACAATTTATATCTGTAAAGCAGACACCATGACAAGCTCTTCAGGAGACACCATAATATAAGAAGAAAAAGAACAGAAATTGCTAACAGTCATCTTTTTGTTAAGAGTTGTTAAAATGATATTATCAATGGAGAATACACTACTGATAATTATATCTTGTAATGTTTGAACAAAATACATAAAAAAATTTGAAGACTGAGCAATGAATCTTGGAGGAATGACTAATCTGGATATGTCAAATATTCAGAATATGAGGGTACAGATGTTGGGATGGGAAAAAAAAAAAAAAGCCAATTTTTGTTCTTTGATCAGTTGTCCAATCATTCAAAATGAAATGCTTTTGAGAAGTTCTCAAAACTTCCATTTGAGATCACTAGGGTTTTTTTAAATACAAGATTTCCTTCCTGCTTGCAAGGCTGATTGCGGACTAATTTGCAAAAAAAAATCCAGGAATATCACACTAGGGGAAGCCAAAAGACAGCACGAAAGCTGAAGTGCAGATCAATTTTTTTCAAAAGGAAATGAAAAGTATTGGAAGAAATGGGCTTGAAACAATTTTTTTAAAGATCCAAGGGAAGAAATTTCTCCTTGGTGAGCTGAGATTGAGAAAGCTTTCTAGGTGTTGGCTGCACTACAGAAAAACCCAATGATAAGAAATTAGAATGATGAGAAAATGATAAGAGAACACCTTATCTAAATTAGAGATGAAGTTAACAGTACTGATAAAATGTTAGAACTATGGAACACTTTAAAATGAAAAAAGCACCATGATTTCTTTATTATTTGGCTGGATTTCATCATTTTAACCAGGGCTAGGAGTCTATCAAAAAGCACAAGAACTCTAAATCTAAGGTAAACTATTTCTGTGTACTGTGAACATCTTTAATTTATTTTGCTCACACTTGTGTCTCCCAACAAGATATCACATCACCGTACAGGAAGCATCAAAAAATATTCAAATTGGGTGTACACCATACTCAAGTATGCAAATTATATTGCCTCTCTCATTAAAACCCATAACAATAAAAGAGATGGCGAAGTTTTTTCTGCAAATTACCTACGACTTACAACAAAACCCAGTTGAACTGCAATTCCACATGTAAAACATAGAATCCAGCCCAGCAACCCATGCACAGTAAAAGTGTAAATTGGTGCTTTGCCTTAATTTCTTTGGTACCCAGCAAACCAGATCATTCGCTGCAATTTCATTCATTTCCTAATTGTAATTTATTCATTTCAGACATACAGAAATGGTGTTTATATGTTTCCAGAGACACCTCTACTTCCCAATAGCTACTCTAGTGTTGCTTTGCCATTCCTGTGATGTTAAAATACCATCCCTGGAGCTGTCAGCAGACAATCTCGTTTGTAATGCTGAAATACTGGCAGGTAAAGGAAGACTGACAGCATCCAGCAAAAAAAACACAAACCTCCATTTGTAAGACTTTGAAAAAAACACAAAATTTGAGGAAACAAGGACAAAAGACAAGAAGAGAGAGAAAGTAAAAATACACACACCTAGAAAATAGACTCATTTTCTAATTGAAAAAGACAGAAATTTTCAAACTTCAACTTTTTTTCTTTTTTTTTTTTTAAATTAGAAACTAACAACAGTATTTTGAACATATTATATTAGATTTTGCCATTTTCCCCAATAATGCAGAA
>VWZG01012814.1:32259-48716 GCA_013396735.1 Grallaria varia | reverse complement strand
CTGAAGAGAATGCATTGTAAAAGAAATCTGTTAAAAAGGGAAAAAATAATTTTAATTTATTTCTAATTAAAAAATTATAATTATTTAAATATTTACTTAGTTTTGTCATACTTTTGATGACAAAACTTAGTAAAAAATGGCTACCATTATAGAGAAATTGTAAGCAGCAAAATAATTCTAAATTAAAATACTGGTAATATTTAGCCGGTCACTGTTTTCCCAAAAGATTCCTGACTGTGTGGAAGGATTACATTTATAAACAAGAGAAATGAAACCATGCTGTTCTAAAAAAGGATTAAAGGTATCTCTTATGTAAGTGGTATCAACTTTTGTGCGTTTTTATTCAAATACAAATGCATAACTATCCTTATTCCTTAAAGGACTCTCAGATGTCCAGCTGGTAAAAAAAAAAACCAAAACCCACAAAAAACAATGTGTATTTCTCATTAAATGTTCTGTAGGGCATTTAAATATACAGACCATTTACTTTCTATGGCATTTCATATAAACACCATATCAGAAGAACACTATTAAGACTGTAAAGTAATTAATATAAACATCAGAAAATGCCAAATGTTAGCTTGTCTGAGCAAGTTTGATTTCTTCAATAAGTATGGAATATGTTACAGCAGTTAATTACTTAGTCACACAGTATTTCTATGGGAACTCCTCTTCAGTCTGTCCACAAACAGACAGCCAAGAAGTTCAAGCACTGATATTTTGTGTAAATTTCACTGATTAACTTGTGGTCTGCAGAGACATTCATTCAAATCCCGATAGAAAAACAGGCGATGTTTTTGCTATGGTCCATATAGTCTAATCATGATTGCTTTGACTGTGTTGCCAACACTGCACAACTCAAGTTCAGCAAATTCCTTTGTAGGAATACCATTGTCCCCGACGATTTCCTCAGTGCCAAGAGATCAAGCTGAAAAGTGAACACTTAATTTGGGTCACGTGGGCTCAGTTTTTTCAGAGGACTCAGCATTACTCTGGACTTTATACATTAGAGATCCTGCTCAGTGGTTTCAGTTGGAGACATAAACACTAAGCACGTTGCAAATCAGGTGACAAACTGAGGTTACAAAAATGGGGAATATGTAATTGCTGAGCATCCCTAAAAAATTGGTGCAAAGCACTTCACATCTTGATGTGTGTGTTCCATGGTAAATTAAAGGACTGAATTTTGTTCTCCAGGGCTTTAATCAACTTTGTAATGAGACTTTTTCTTGACCTGATATGGTCTCAGTGTCTCCATTACTACAAACCAAATTCACACTCAAAAATGGCCCATCCACCCACTGCTTCAATCAAGAACAGTATGAAAAAGAAAAGTATTACCAAGCAAGAAAAAATTCCCATGAGATGTCTGCAGAAGATGGTTACATCAAGCTGCACAAGCCACTCTAGAGCTGTTTGACTCTGCCACTTCAATAATGTTATAACACAGGCTTTCTTGATAAGTAAATGTCTAATCAACATGTTTGGAATGCATAAAACCTTCAGAAATTCTGCTAGGAAGCATGATATCTGCCAACCACAATCAACAGCTCCAGTGCTGGAACATGTAGATGAACCTCCAAGAGGTTGGGGAAAAACTGACAGCAAACACCATCCTTTCTGCAACCTGGTACGACAGAAGGGTTGTTTGGTGGTGTTTGATTAAACGCTTATTGACCCCAAGAAAAAGAAACATAGTTTCAAACCAGGACTCTGGAAATCAAATCTCATAGTGGGAAGTGTCAACCAATGTCAGTAAAGACTCTTGAAAAAGACTGTGATAACACAGAAAGACGGTTCTATCACCTCTCTTCCATTCATCAGAGACTGCAGTTTCTGGCATATAGAACATCATTCCATACGTGAGTATTGGCCAACACTCCTTGCATTTTTCGCCAAAAGGGAGGCCAGTGGCCATGATGCTGAGAATTTTGGAATGGATCAATAAACAGCAAAGGTACAGACAAACTGCAAACCCTGTCAAATCAGCCGTATTATCAGCAAACACTAGGGTATCCTCAAAGGTTTCTCTTGTTACGCTGGCATCCTTCTGATGTAACCAGACTTATTTTAATTTAAAACCTGGGATTTGGGTCAAACAACTTTGAGCTGAGAGGGTCGCACCCTTGCCTTTTCCTCTGCCACCTGCCTGTTTGTGACTTTTGAGAACATCTGTCTCAGTTTCAGAAAGACTTATCGTCTGAATTGTCCTTCCAGTCCTAACTACAGCCCTGTTACTGGGTTTGCACTGCTGGACTGCACAGGTAAGTGCACATAAAATAGTTCCTCTGCTCAGATCTACTAGCAGGTAACTTTTGAGAAGTTTAACAGCAAGAGAATTTGAGCAAATGCAAAAACAGTGAAAAAAAAAAAAAAGACTGATGATAGGATAAAGGATAAAGTAAACTGGTGACTATGCTTTTGTAAGATTTGCCATCCTTTAGTCTGAGGTCCTTCACAGGAGTGGAATGAGTTTTACGATATAAAAAAATGCAAAAACTAATTGAAAATTAAATCTGAAACCAACAGACAACATAACCAGAATCTGTACTGCTGTACAATCAATTGGACAAACAGTCCAAATGTGCTCAGAACAGCAAGACATTCAGGAGAATACCCATTCCTCCATGTTTAAGAAAGCCATATTTACCTGAGAAAGACTGCTTGTGCATTAAAAATCAACAGTCTTGCTGATGACTGCTCATCTACCTTTTTCCTGACAGTGTTCCAAGGAAAGCTTTGGATTTGAACTCCAGCCACACCAGTTATATCCCACCATACTCAATGGTTATACTCCAGATCAGACATGGATAGTCCTGATGATTATATTTGTTTAGAATTAGAGAGGAAACTATCCTTCCCTGTTAGACTTCTGGGTACTGCTGTTGTTACTTTCAGTGTGATGATATGCATGAAAATAGGCAAGAGTAAATGCATTAATGACAGACCGGATGCAGTTTGCTTATCTTGGCCATGTCTCAAAATTGTGATGGTCACCCAGCCCTGCTGATGCAGGCATTGCTGCCAGCACTCCTGTCCCAGCCAAAAGCTCTGAACATACAACTCTGCTCTGGGGAAAAAAAAAAAGCAGCAGCTCCACTTCCTTCCTTAATTATGTCACAGCCTCTTTCAGAGCAAAAGATGCTTTTCATCAATCCTTAGTCCACTTATCTCTCAATTGCTTAGAGAAAGTAACTTGGATTCTTTACCTTCTAATGAATCACAAACAAACTGTTATCCCCACTCTCGTTAGATGAAAAGGCACGAAGAGCCTGATGGTGGAGGACACCTTTTTTTTAACTTGTGATAATGTCCAAGCAAGAAATGAAGAAAGTTTCCTTTCTAGTTTGCAGAATCTGCAGACACAGTCACCAAACTGAGCACATGACACAAAGAGTGTCAAGGTACTGGGATAATTATGCAATTCTAAAAATGCAATTTTTACAGTCACTTTTGAGGAGAATAGGGTTTTTAGTCTCTTCATATTCTTTAAACATTTAAAAGTAATCCTATTTTAAGCGTATTAATTTTGTCATAATGAGATTTGCAAAGGTATTGATTTCAATGGGAGTTAAGGGCTAAATATCATTATATGGAGCCATAGCCTTCATCCTATTAAATGTCTACATTTATTGTCTGCACACAAATCATTATAAAGCAGGCATTATTCAAGAAAGAATTCAATAGCAAGAGAAAAGCCCAATTAACATGGAATTCAATGCAATTATGGAAGTTCGGAAGTTGCCTGGGGTTGTGTTTGCCTGCAAATCATTGGGGAAAGATGAAAAGGGAAGCGTTTGTTTCATCCCCACTTCCAAAGTATTATTTTCACTTCAGGTCTACATTATTAATTTTTAAAACCTGAAGTATCAGGACTTCTACAAAGTCACAGGTTAGGAACAAAGATGCCACTAACTGGGTTTTGGGGGGATCTTTATTTTGCAACACTATCATCGGTGCCAGGGTTATGCCTATCAATAGGTAAAAGCAAAAGATTGCAGCTCTTGTCTATAGCTCTTGGATGTTTGTATGTAATTAAACTGGCTTTTCTGACCCCAGTCTTATAGACATTAAAGTCAGGTCAGCACAAACAATCCAAGAATGTACATTATAATGCCTGAACTTCTTCCATACACTTCCACACTCAATTATGTGAAAAAATAAACTGAGAATGGAGGGCCAGCAGAAATGGACACTGGCTAATTAAAGTAGGACTTTCTGAAGTATTAAAACCTCCCTTATTTTATTTTTACAGACTCAAGTCTTACTATAAAAAATGGCACTCTTAAATCCTCCATCTAACAACATAAATTCAATGAATTAAAAAAATCTATCAGTTCATATGCCCACGTATAAAAGCTGTGGAAACAGGAGAATCACAGTTGAATACCGTTGTGATAGCATCAAGGCATTTCAGGACAGCACATGTTCCTTTGCACAGTGTTTTTATGGCCTTTTTATGTGTAATACTGTGATGGGGTTTATACACCTTCTTACACCAGCAAAATACTGGGCCAGTTACAAACACGACAATAAATAAAATTCCTGCTTTTCAGCATGCAACTGTTTTATTCCCTGTGTCAGCTACCCATGGCTTTCCAGCCTGGAATTGGGTTTCTGTTCTCCAAGTGGATTCGGATATATCACGATACATCACTCTTGGAGAGATGATGTTTATTTTCGCAGATTTTATCCCTAACACTTTCCTAGGAAACAACCAACTGAACCTAACAAGGGCTCCCAGAACACTGATGGTTCTACTCAGCAGGCAGTGACAGAAGGCAGAGGCATTGGTCTCACCATCTCAGTCCTCCTGCCAAAACTGCGGGAGAGATAGACAGTTTGGGAAGGACTTCAGACTGGCTGTACTAAGTAACGCTCCCATGAAATAGAAACATGGCTGAATAAAGTGAAGGATGCTCAGACTGCAACAAGTGAGGTAGGGCCAGAGCTCAACACTACCAACAGTGAGAGACAACTCCATCTAGGTGGGTGTGGACATAACCCTCACTGTGGCAGCTCCTGAGTGCCCGTCAGAGACCATGAACACCCCAACCCTGAAGTCCTATCTAAACTGATTAACTTTGCTGAGCAGGAAAAGCTCTGGCGAACCTATTTATGCTGCTTACAGGAAAACTAATGCAACAGACATGCAGGAGTCTGAACTATCCAAGCAGGACACACTCCCACCTCCACAACTGAATGGCAGCAGGTTTGTCAGACAAGACTGGTTCTGACCCCATTAGAGAGCTACAACAAAATGGAAGTTATGTTACATGGCACAGAACTCAATGGTATAAAACAATCTAAAAAAATGTCGACTCAAATAAAATAGTTTTCATTTTTTTTGAAAAGAAACTTACACATTTCAGGCGGAAAAGACTGCTAATATTGAAGATGGTAATAAATGCATGTAAAGAGTCAACAGAATCCCCTAAATGGTATAAAAAATACTGACATTATTTGAATTCTAATGCTTAAAAGTATTCTCTTTTTTGTAATGCATACTTCCGGCTGAACAGGGTCAATCTGACGACACTGAAAAGTCATATTTAATGCAAAAAAAACCCAAAGAAGTCACTTACCAGCACCTCAAATACCATTTAAACTGCACTGGATAATTTTGTGGGGAAAAAGGCTATGCATGGTATTTTCTGCATTTGAAGTATACAAGCATGAGAAGAACCAAACTCTCTTTCTGTCTTTCTCTTGTGTTGTTGTGAACAAAGATAAATTTTATATAGGGATTGTCTTTATATGGATTTTTTTTTGGAGCAGGTTGGTTTATAATTTTTATTTTGTGGATAGTTGTGTCGCAGAAGCACAACACAGAAAAATGAAACAAACATTTTATTGAGTGAATTTGAGATCTTCAAGGTCCTTGCAAATGTCGAGTGATTTGGGGATGAGAACATTTCTTTCCCCAGCAAGATCTGTTCTACTTTGTAAGGCTTCAAGTTCATTTCAATTCTCAAATTAGGGGTGAAACCAGACTCAAACATTGGCTCTGCTAATTGCAGTCAGATTCCTACAACAGTATGCAAGCTGTGACTAATTTATCAACACAAAGCCTTTATAACTGTTTGCATTTTTAGTAGTAGTTTTGCTCAGTGCTAAAAAGAAAGTACAGTCTTTTAAGCAAAAGCGTTTTTTTCCTGCTAAAGTACTTAAACCAAGATTAATTTTAGCATACTTACTAGAGGTTGGATTGCTCTGTAAGCCCATTATAGCAGAAAAAGAGAAGTAAAACCTCCACTACATCCGGAGAAGGATCAGAAGACATATTCACACCTCCCACACAGTCACAGTCCCCTGCAACTTACTCCCTGTGGCAGCTACTTTGTGGGGAACCATCCTGGAAATCACCCTCTTCTCCAGAAGGCAAAAGGAGATTTTTGTTTTCCTGTTGTTCCTGGCAGCTTCTCCAGGGTCCAAAGGGTCTCCCCACAGAGAAGAAACCCCACATCCAAATGCTAGCAAAAGGCAAAGACATCCTACATGCCTGTTCCACACAAGTCCAACATGGTGCTTCACCCTGTTTTGCAGTGACTGGGAATGCTGCTGTTTGTAAAACCTTACCAGGAACTCAGCCCCATCTTATATACCAGAACATTCAAACTCAGTGATCTGCTGCACTTGGAGCACAAAGCCGAATGCACTATTGAATACAAAATACTACGCAGGAACAGTAGCTCAAAACCTGATCTCAGATACCTCACCATAGGTTCAGAACAACTCCATTAAACCATCAACCATAGAAAACCAGAACACATCCCCCTCATCCCTGGCTCATTACATTACCATCCCTTTTTGAATCAAAAAAAATAAAAAATAAAGAGGCACAACAGTAAGCATTACATTATCTATTTATCTAGGCGGGTAACTTGTTTAAGATTTTTGGCATTATTTCAGTGGAGCTTTGTAATTTGTCTTGTAACATTTTTTAATATACCACATAAATGGAAAGTTGTATTTCAAAGAACTGCAAAGCCACAAGTTACATAACAATGGCTGCAAAGTGGAATCTTTTTTAATTCATAATGGGTATAATTAGCATAATAGAAATTAATCACATTATATTTCAGTGCATCTTTAAAATGTTCCAGATGTTTTATGCTTTCAATTTTATTTACTTTTTATTATTATTTTATGCTTTCATTTGTATTTACTTAAATTCTTCTTAAACAAGGTTTGTAGAGGAACAGTACATAGACCTGGCAGCTAAACGTCAAATTGCTCATTTTTTCACTACTGTGACTAAACAGAGAAAATTACATTCTGTTTGCTGCTTACCCCTCCAAACAAGCCAAACAAAAACCTCAGCGAACAAATCTATCCAACTATAGTGTTATACAGAAGGTGGGATGAGATGACATGTTGCTCTGTTGTTTTTTTTCCTATGAAACTACATAGTCTTAGCAAAGTAAAGAAAATAAAATCACAAAAAGAAAAAAATCAAATCCTGGAGATTCTCTAAGATATTATTTGAATATTTGCTAAAGTCAGTCAGAAACACTCTGTACTTACATTTTCTCCTAAAGATTATTCTCTACCTTAAAATTTTGATATACTGCTCCTAGGTAAATTCCGGTTCATCCTTCCTGGTACAGTTTCAGCATTCCCACTGCTTACCCTATTGTTGACTGCCTCATCCCTCTGTATTTTTCCACTTAAGTCACATCCCCCACCCGTAACTATTTTTACATCAGGAACCTGTTGCCTACATGGCCAAACACTTACCTACAATGCACTTTGCACTATCATGACTAAGAAAAAAGCTGTGGTTTCATTGCCCGTGCGAGCCCGACTCACTGCTCGCAGCCAGCCCAGGGTTTCCTCCTGGGGCCCAACACAGACAACTGGAGCTGGTGGAATTTACAGCACCGCCGTGACCTCTGCCTTTAACCTTGAGAAAGCTGCGTTATCTCCAGAGCACCCTTCTTCCCTCTGGCAACACACACAGACTCCTTTCAGAGGCTGCTCAGATGGAAAGAAGCATTTCAGTAATTCTTCTTCTTCTGATTATTCTAATATAGAAATCCTCTCACACAAAATGTTTTTCTTTGCTGCAAACTATAAATACTCAGATTTCTGATCTTTCTGTGATCTCCCCTGTTGCACAACTTCATCCACAACACTGGGCTTTCACTAGTCAAACACAATAAATTGATTCCAGTAGCCACTACTGCCACTTCCTCCAACTTCAACGTATTTTTCCCTCTCCTTTTCCAACTTCTCAGTTATGTCTTGAGCTACATGGCCTACCAGGAGAAAATTCCTTCTGCTTTTATATCCCATTGCCTCATTTTCTTCTTCTATTTTTTTATTCCTGTTCCTGTGTGTCTGACTTCCATGAAGAACCATCAGTTCTAGAAATATTCTCTCTTATAAAGTACTTGTTTGTGTTGTTCCTCCACTTACTCCTCTCACAATGGATAATTTGATAAGAGCTTTCTCTCATTCTCTGGCATCTCCTTGGACTGGACAGTTCAATTGTTTTATACTTAGGTCACGTCTAGCCACAACACAGAGAACTGTCTTCCACCCAATAAGTGTCTCTTGTTTCAGACACAAGTGCAGTTTAGAACATCACTGATCTTTCCATCATCTTAGGTGCATTGGTGGTTCCATGTCTTCTAAGCTATTAAAAAGGTCCTTGGTGCATGGATACAGCATACACACATTCCAGCTTGAACAGTGCTTCAAGGTACTTAGACAAGCTTCATTACTGAATAATCCAAGCACTTAACAAGCTTTACCTATTTATCCCCACAACAGCCCTGCAAGAGATCCCTATTTTTACCTGATGGGGAATTGAGGCATAGGAAAACTACTTATGCTACTTAACAGCGGAATATCTGCGATAACTCAGGAACCAAAGCTAAGCCTATGATAACCTAGACTAGAATGCTAATCTAAAGACTATTCCTCCCACTTCCTGCATGATAAGGGTTCAGCAAATCTTATGTATGTGGATTTTCCCCTGCTGCCTGTGGAATGATCTGTACACAGATGAGCTTTTTCGGTTGACTTGAAGGCAAAGAAATGGAGTGTATTTTCCTACCTGTATATACCTTTAGCCAGAAACTGTTTAGCCAAAGTGCTTTGCTGTGTGCAGCACTTTTAACTTTAGTCAGTGATATAAAAATTTATGGGCCTATAGTTATTATCAGATGCAGTTAAAATAAAAAAACAACAAAAGGAACATGTTACATATAGTTTCTGTACAGAATTCTGAAGCACCTGTGAAATCTATGCTATTTTCAATTTCATCTCCTTTCCTTGAGAAATTATGGCCCATCACACTGTACTGCTCAGCACCCTTTATCAAAGATTTCATCAAATCTGGAGAAAAAAACCATCTCAATTCTAAGCATTGCTCTATTCAGGATGATGATATCTGCTTTCTTTACTGAAGTCTTGGACTTTCTCCATGCACCAAACAATTCTTGAGTCTGTTTGAATGAGATAGCTTCACTATATCATGAAGAAATACTGCCTACACAGAGGGCTGTTATGACGTTACTACTGCAACTCCTTAGATGCAAAGTTATTGCAAATTATTATCTGTTTCAGACAGGTAGTTCTGCTGAAGTAAGGGGCAGGGACAGAAGAAAGTAGAGGCAAAGGTGATGAAGACAAACACTGTAAATCATTTGCCTAATGTAGATAAAATAAAAATTATTTCCCGTGAACAGGTAGAATATTGGGAACTAAAATGGTTTTGTTCCTCATTAAACAAAATGTCTAGGTTTCCTACCTCTAAAACTGTACAATCTCTAGATCCAAGTTTATATGAATTTCAAAACCAACCAAATATTCTTTCTAAATAGCAGCAACTTTATTAAACAGGGCATCTGCTTAAAACTGAATACTTTTCACGTCCCATGAATTGATCAAGTCAACATGTGTCTCTTTTTTATTCTCCAAGTTTCTCAAGGTAAGATGAAATCACATCTGGCAATGGGTAGTCCATTTAAGCAACTTAGACTGCACCTATATTGCTTATTTGGTTCTGTTCCTATAACAAAATACAGTTTGTGCACAGGTGGAAACCTGAACATCTCTTATCTAGCTCACTTTATCATTTATAATCTCCTAACAATATGAAAAAATGTTGAAAATAGCAGCTTAAGATTATATCACAGGAATGGGAAGAAATGACCAACAGTGTTCCTGGGAAGAGATAGCAAATTGCACTCCTAACTCATTTAATATGATCATGAAACCTTTTTGTATAAAAGTATAAATACTACTGTAATGATCAAGGAAGACAAAGTTTTGAGGTTAATTAACTTCTGTAAAACTGATAGTAGCAAATACTCTTTATGAGATGCTATAGGAGCACTATTGCTACCCTATAATATTACAATGTACGGGTAAGTCAGTTCTGTCAACATATGTGATCCTTTGTTTTCATGCACACATCTGAGCCACAATGTCCACTGATGTGTAAGAGTAGATCTAGATGAAGTCACCTCAATTTATGGATGTGACTGAAGCTGGAACTTTTAAAATGGACCACACTAAATCTAAAGTGAATCTCTCCCCACTCCCCCGCAACAAACAAACCAAAACCCCCGACAATAACAAGAAAAAAGACATTCAAAACAAGGCACTGCATGCCATGAAGTCTGGCACAATCTTAACCCATAAAAAGGCCATAAATGAGCTTATGGCATTCTCAAGTACCACCATGCTAACATTTAGTTTGATATATCTTACAGATGGCAGTATTTTGCTGCAGCAAGGAGAAGATCTTGGCAGGGAAGCAGAGAAAACAATAAACACTGAAGTTTTTAGAACTGGATTTTCAGAAACTGGCCTCCATGTTTATGACATCTGAAGCTAGTCTGGAAATAAAACCTTTCATTTCCTCTGTAGCTATTGCCAAGAACACAAGGAAACCTTGAAAAAAAAGGAGGAGATGAATGAAGTGGGATGTGGAACTTAAGGATTCACAGCAGCACCAGCAGGATGCTGTGGTGTCCTTTCATGGCAGAGGAGAAAACACTGAAGATGGGTCCACCTGTAAAATCTCAGACTACCAAAGTAAAGCTTAGCTATCAAACCCCCCCCAACATATTTGTGGAGGGCAATGCTCTAGGATACTCAACTTTGCAGCACTCACAGCCTTCCACACAGCTTGCATCTTTGTGAATTAGATTAGCTTTCCATGATTTGTATTTACCTACAAAACCACCTTAAAACAGCAAAAGAAATTAAAAGATTGCAATACTCAAAAGTAGCACCAATAAAAAGCTGGACCTGTTAGCAGAAACCTCTCCCTGCTTCCTGTATGATCCAAATGTTGCTGTAATGAAGAACCATCTTCTGCATCTCCATCCCTCCGCCACTATGGGTATGGGACAGCAGGGGCAAGGCCAGGGACATGGGGTTGCCAGGGTGTTGTGGTGCCATCCCTCTCTGAGCAGCCCCTTCCCACAGCTCCCAGTGAGGTGAGCCAGGCCAGTCTGGGGATGGGGACCAGGATCAAGAACGGCCCAGCCAACCCCAGTGACCACCACAATTCCCGGAGCTGGCCAAGAAGGCAGCTCCGAGGTGGGATGGGCTAGAACGGGATGGACTTGTGGTCAGGGTGGTGCCCGGCTCAGCAGGGCACAGGGCAGGGCCGCGTCATGGTGTGTCAGGACCAGGGCTGAAATGTAGCTTGGAAGAGGAGGGTGAGCCCAACTGAGGTTTCTCACAGTTCTCCTCAGGACTGGACAGCTGTGCCCCCAGTCAAGGAAGCCAAACATCAGATGGAAGTGGGGAAGGGATGCACCCATGACTCTTGCCGTATTTGTACTCATAGACACATATGCACCACGTTCTACTGCTCTACTGAGCATCCAGGCAGTGAATAAACACAGTGCCAGCTTCATTGCCTCCATGCCCTGGCCAACCTCGCCAGGTCCATGGGGGATAGAGCTTGCTCACTCTCCTCTTCTGGTAGGAGGATTTACTCATAACATGTTCCCACTTCTGGAAAAGAGGAGCCAGAAGGCAGGGTGAGTCACCATTGCCTCCCTGAAGTGCCCTCTGGGTCCTCCACGCAGGAGAACTGGTAAAATCCCAGATGATTCACCAGTCTCTCACTGAAAGCAACATTTCCCAGCCAGAAGAAAGAGGGCAACTGTGCACAGAAGGCTTTGCAGTTTGATGGGCAAGGCTCCTAACAAACATAGGAACCAGGCCTCCAGCCTTCTGTGGTCTTCCTAGCACTGCTCCTCAACACACTGACTGAAAGCTGCTGGTAGACTATAAGATATTACAAGACAAAGTCCAAAAAATCATAGGACTTAAAAACAGAGAGAAGAAAACATGTGTATCCCTGCACATGCAAGCCAGGACACAAACAAGTGGGGAAAACAGACTTCATAAAAGAGCTTCCAAAGTTTTGCTTCATTTTTATCCATTGGTAAATGAAAACCTCTGCACTAGCACTAAGAGGAAGGTTTGTGTCCTCCAAAAGGTTCAGTAGCCCTTTGATTAAATAGGACTGGGAATCACTACCATAAAGCACTCATCACTGCAGCAGCAGAGATCCTCCTGAGTAAATTAGATCTGCACTGCACGGCACCAACTCAATTGAAAGGAGCTATTTGCTCTTCAACCCATTCTTTAATGTTAAAAAAAAATAAGAAATTGTTGAGAGACTAAAAGAATGTTTTATAACGATCATTCTGCTGCTGGTAGTGGAAATACTTTATCAAGAGCAGCTCTAAAGATGTGTTGGGAGTTAGTTTTTCATATAAGATACTCATTTACTGAGGATACTACTTTAGAAAGCCAGCTTGTAATTTCACAGCATTTTTCTTTTCATTTCCTTGACCATTTTATGTTCAAATAAAGCTGTTCAAATGACCTCCTCAGCTCCTAGGTTTTTTTGATACCTTTAGTTTATGTCTTTATCTCTTTATTCAGTTTCCCAGCTCCTAAAAGCAGTCACACTGCTACCATGCACTAGCACTTTAGTGCAGCTTTCCTTGTGACATCTTCAAGGTTAAGGAAGGAAGCTAAAGGTTATAATAAAGTCATAAAACAATGGATTTTGTATCCTGCTTTTTCCCTCCTCAGGAGCTCTTCTGAACTGCCCTTAGATATACCTTCAACTTCCAGCCTGTGCATCCAGAAGGCAAGTGAGCAAAGCCACTATGGGCAGGGTGGCACACATCACATACTAGGCTGCACAGGCAGGGAAAAGCAGCTGCTACCTTTTTTGCAACACAATGTCAAAGCACCCCTTAAAATTGCCCAAAGCTCATCAGAGATGACTAAAATTCCAATACTTTCTCCAGTGAGTTGCTCAATACCTTTTTCCTCAATCTGCACTAGTCGAGAGCTTTTTAAAAAATGAGCAAGCATGACTCATTTTTATGACCAATGCACCATTCGCAAAATGCTTTCCAACCAGATTGCAGTTCAAATAAGACGTGTATTGTTGCAAAACAAAATATGCTGGCTGAACAGAATGTATTCATCTATATTAGTTTTTCTTTCTAAATCCAGCACACTGGGAGCTAAATTAATCTGCTGAGTGCTAAATTCATCTACGGAGAGCTACTGTAGATTCAGGGAAATATTTTGAGTGCTGTAGCAAACAAGTCTCCCTCACTCAGGAGCCCTCTGTGGGCTGCTGGTGTTTTAACCATTTTGTCTGCTTCCAAGCAAGCGAGCAGCTGATAGATGAGGGAGACGCTCATTGATTTGCAGTGGCAGCACCACAGCCAATCAGCCTTAGAATGAGGCACAATCACGAATCTCTCCAACTATGCATATTTATATGCAGCTGTCGTACCTCCGAGTCTCCAGGGAATACTGAGTGCTTGTGTGGCCACCAAGACACACAATGCTACCCTGCAGCCTGCTCTCACTGAACTATGGTAGGGAAACGTGGGGTATACTGAAACACATTCCATTCTCCCTGGCTTGGCTACACCAGGAAAATACATGGTTAATACAAGTACACTATACCCTCACAAATTCTTATTCCAGAGGCATTTTCAAAGGGCCAAATCATGTAAAGGAAACAAACATCTTGAAAAAATGTATTTTCAGTAGTGTAGGCTGAGCTACAACAATACAGTAATAGAGACAAGCATCTTGCCAAAGATGAAAGTCCTGTGGTACTGAGGAAAGGATAGAGGAAAGAACCTTCCCGTGTTCCAGCTACGGTGACTGTGCATGGGCAGCCCCGAAGGTTGTGAGACCTGTCTTGTGAATGTAACTCCTCAGCTCAGAGATGGGGGAAAGGGTTTGGAAAACTAAAGTGGGGTTTTCCTTTTGGCTCAGCAAACTGTAAGACTTGATAACATAGCCAAAAAGAGAGAGCCGTCTGTGGAGCTGAAAGAGAAAAGTCTGAGTAGAAATGCAAATAGCAAAATGGCTCTGTGAAAAACAGAACCCAGTGATCTGGCACTTGAAGGAACGTTGGTGAAGTAAATATGTACTAAGGATTCAGAGGGGACTGGCAAACCTATCTAACGGTCAAACCATCAGTTGCCTACTGAAGAAGAAGGAAATTCAAAGTTGTTTCTTACAGTGTATGGGAACACGAAGCTTCTGCAGACTTGTACCAGAAGACAAACAATGCTGGAACCCAAAGTGTGCAACATCCAAAAGGAGCTGAAACAAAGCCTACGGCCTCCATGTATAGGTGAGTTTGCCTGCCTCTGGTCAGGTTCCTCACAACTAGGCTCACTGGCACATTCCCTTGAGGAAACTCTATCCTAGGAGCTCCCTTGGGTTCCTAAGTTACATAGAAAACTTTCCCTCCCAAGCTGGTCCTTGCTGTGCAAGTCAAATCATAATTGTAAACAAGGATGGCATATAAAAGGCTGAAATCCAAAATCATTAAAATCCAAAGCCCTAAATAAAATGAATATCTACGTACATTCCTAAAACAACCTCACTGGCTTGCTGGGAATACTTGCATTTGCTGCTCTCTTGCAAGTAAGCCATACTAAGACATAAAAATGGGAAAAGAGAACAGGAAAGATGTATTTACAATCGGGGAAAAAAATAAATATTACAATCAGGTGTTATTTATTGTGGTAATCACATATAAATTTAACTTCACTATTAAATTATTCTCATATTTTCAGTTCCAAAGAACAATAGAAAAAGGCTACCACTCAATGCCAGAAAAGAAGTCTTCTACATACACTATATATATGCTAAATAAAACTGCTAATCTAAAAAAGATTGTTACAGAAATCTACAGCATTATAAGATCAAACTCCAAGTGGTGTTGTATCAAAATGATGAAAATCCTATATGGATCAGGAAATGAAGCAAATGGACCCATTTTATCTTCAAGTTTATTACTGAAAATGGGTTTTACGATTTGCTGTGCATAGTTAAAGTGCTACCCAGACAAATTACAGCTGCTCTTTTAACCTGAACATAAGATGGCACAGTTCCAGCCAATCTGAAGTATGGTTTCTAGGCAGGATGTCAAATCTCAGCCCCCTGGGTTCCAGAATGATGGATTGAACCTTGAAAGTTGCAGCAGAGCAGCATATGTGATTTCTGTACTGTATTTTGATCACTCATGAATATATTAAAGCATGTCCATGCATGCTATTCAAAGCTCTGCTTTATTGCTTTAAACTATCATTCAAAAAAAAGAAAAATTAGCAATTTTTTTTCAAAGGTAAACAAAGACATACTAAAAATCCAATGCTAATTTAAAGGTAAAAGAACTGGTTATAAATTTGTGAGGGTTTTTTGCTTTGTTCACTGAAGACGGTATTAGGTAATGATGCAGTGAAAGGACACCATTTTAGAAGCCAGATCTCCACACAAAACTGTTGGCATATGCTGCTGACAAATTAAAAAAAAAAAAAAAAGGAAAAAGAAAAAAAAAAAGAAGAAGCTATGAGTGTTTGCATTATCAACTACTGCAAGTACATAACAACAATTAATCTTTTTAAAAACAGTTTCTGGCATGCAACACACTGTCCAAATGTTAGACATCAAACACACTTCTCCACCTGCTCATTCTGATGCTCCAAACATCGTCATATCCCCATTACCTTAATTTATTTTCCTCTTTCTTTTTTTTTTTTTTGGGTCCCTTTTCTCTTCAAGAATGGTTTCCCTACAAAATCATATTTAATCCGAGGAAAGATACCCCTCAAATGCCTCTTAGAAAGCTGGGGGAAGCTGGAGGATACTAACATCACACGTGGAGGCAATTGCAGAGTTCACCAAGCCCACTGTGGGGCTCCGGGCTCAGCCTCGGAACACCATCACAGCACAAGAAATAAATATGTTAGCAGCGTCCTCCTATTGCATGGTGAGCCCCAGTGAAGCTGGTAGCTGCTCAAGATGCACATAAATGCACACTGTAGAGTTCAGAATCGGGGGACAGACCACAGCTCCTACAAGACTGAGCAGCTTTGAGGGGAACACACTTTTAATAGAAGTTAGGACCCAAAAAAAAAAAAAAA
>VWZG01012814.1:0-25119 GCA_013396735.1 Grallaria varia | reverse complement strand
TTTTTTTTTTTTTTTTCCAATCAAACCTAAGGGAACAGAAAATTTTCTACCTAAGAAAAATGAATTTTCAAAGTCCACACCACTCAAGTGGATTACATTACTTAAAATTCATCAGGTGCTGACAAGAAAAACTCTTTCTTAAGATTTTTCTTGACATACTGTGCTGATACTTTAAATTCGCATTGAGATGAATTTTTCTAAACTTACTTCCCACTATGAACTGGGTACCACGCTGATCAGTTGGTCATCTTTTAATGTTATCTATATATGCCTTTAAGAGCAAAGAGTTTCATTTGCCATTGAAAACACTAGTTTTCAGTGCACACATAGATTTTTATGCACACCTTCGACTCAGGAACCTCACAGTTCCTAGTACTTTTGCAAACCTGCTTCTACCTAAATTTGCTTTCTACAATCCTTACCTTGCCCACATTCTTGTTACATTTTCAGACCACGCGGACTTTACTCCATCATTAATTATACTCTTGCTTTACTTTAGCACTTTCTTTCCTGTGTTTCATGGAGTTGTTTGTTTGTTGTTGTTTTTCCCCCCCCACATGTATTCAAAACACCACAAAATGGAATTGTCTTCATTTTCTTCCAGGACAACAAACATCTCCAACCCACCTTCTGCTCCCCTACTCCACCGATTTTTGTTGATGTTTTCTATTTGCTCTAACAGACTTGGTTTGGATGTCCTGGTGTATTTTGTCCCCATCTTATGTTTGCTTTCCATTTTGAGAGTTTCCTGGCAGACAGGGGCTGTAAATTTGCTTTGTAGAGCACTGAGGCAAACAGTCAGCACTTAATGGGTAAGATATCTGGTTGCTCAGGAGGAACAGGTGCCTTTCACCATGTTACGAGACACATTCTGCCCTACAGACTCCCCAGTTCACATCAAGACAGAAAAACCTGAGCGCTACTTCGAACACTTTTATCAAGAAATTACCTATTTACCTGTTTAACTTTGATGGTATTTGATGAGTTTCTAGTGCCAATATCCATCATATTTCAAAGATACAGCAGCCCTCTGCAACTCTAACTTATACAACACAACTTTGCTGTTTACCATTTTTATCAAGGGTTTGTCATTTGCCTGTTCTCAAAGCTTATTCACAGTATGTTACTGAATCCATTGGCAAAACACAGACTCCATGTTCTCATCGTTTATGTACAAAAGGATTTGTTTAGCATTAGACACACGTTCTCAGAATTGTACATGTCTGTTTCGTTTAGTGGTAAGAAGAGGTTAAAGTAAAATCCAAACAAAATTACCACAATGTTTCAAATCCCAATTTATCTCCAGCTATTCTGTAAGTACAAGAGCTTCCCACAGGCACTTTCTTAGCTATTTAGGAAACTGTCATGCTGAAGATGAAATACTTATAACTTGTCAGGGTTTTGGGTTGCCTTCTTTTTTTTTTTTTCCCATTTTTTCTTTTTTCCCCATCTATCCAAAATTTGCTGCTAAGCACTCCCCTTTATTTAAGTTTTTCTGAAATGAGACTTTCTCCCTGAATTTTCAGTGGAGCATTTCAGGTGCCCATGGGAACAATGGGTAGAGAAAAATGGAACACAGAGAATTTGCTGCTGGGCCAAGAGCTCCACGAAGGTTTCTCCTATTTCAGAAAGCAGTGCAGGTATTTAGACACTGTACTAGGAAATACAGCTGAAAATAGGAGCAATGATAAAGACTGAAGAGGCTTCTTTTACCAAATGTCATCCACTAAAGTAGGTCTTGCCATACAAATCAGTTTGCCAGTCATGAGATGTTATCGTTATGAACATTTTTTTTTTTTCTGACCGACAAGTTTAATAGCAAGAAGAAGTTTACATAAATTCCTCTTGAAATGTTAGAAAACTGTGTCTGTTGGGGTGGGCAGGGGTGAAGTAATAGGACAATGTGGAAAATGATGGGGAAAATGGAAAGACAGATTGAAGGGAACACAAGGGATCCTCTAGTCCACCATTTCTACAAAACGGCACCAGTTATTCTTGTCCTTCCTATGACACTTGGCAAATTACTCCACTTCATTCAAACACTCCTCTTAAATCAGACCTTCAAGATCTCTGATTATCACCACCGTACTCCAGCTCCTTGCTGTACAGTGCCCAAAACGGGATATCACGCTCCAGAGTACCAACACAGTCACAGCAAAGCAGGGAGCGCCTGTCAACAGCAACTGCTCTCTCTGCACAGACATACATTTTAACTGAACTACTGACAGAGAACCTCATTCCTAAAAAACTAAAGCTCTCGTCTCAGAGATCTACAACATCCCTTTTACCATCTGAACTTGGAAATCAGTTCTAACAAGAGACTGGATAACTCAATACAAAGAGGTCCTTTAGTTGCACCGCAGAAAAATTAAAATAATATTTAGAAAATATTTGTTCTTCTGTACCTCCAGTAGTTAAACGAGCACCGATCAGAAACAATCTCAGCTCTGAAGCACTTGATAAACAAACAATAGAAATGGTCATGCAAGACAGGTGAGGAGGGGATATATTTGTCTTCAGTGCTAGTGCCACAGCTGATGACCCTGCACAAGAATAAAAGGCACAGTGCTCACATTTCTCGCTGAAAGCAGATATTCCTTCATAAGAATCTTAAAAAGCCAGGATATAATCAGTTTGGATGACAAACCTCTTAAGAGCTGTATCTTTAAGCCTTCCTTAAGCAACACTGAAGCATTTCAATGCAGGATGACAGAAACAGCAAAATACCAAGGGATTTCATCCCATTTAAATAGAGGGCTGATGCTGGGAATAGGCAAGTGACCAGAGTCATGCAACTGGGACGGTAGGATTTGGATCCTCCTTGGAGGGCACCTTTGGCTTCCCAAGGACTCTGTCTTGCTGCCAATCACGCTGCCTTGGCTACAGACATATACTGCACAGGTTTCCCAGGCACTGGGGGAAAACCCAGAGGAGATGAAAGCTCAGGGCAGCAATTTCTGCATGGTTGTATTCAAGTTTATTTGTAGTGTAATGACATGCGTGTAAGTCTCACATAATGGATTTATAAGGGTGCAACACATACAGGCCTTGAGTAAATCACTAAGCACACAACTTTTGGTCGTTTCAGTGGTCTTATTTACATGAGTATATGAGGTTATCCACAGCCAGGCTCTTCAAACTAGATTTTCGATATATTTCTGCAATCACCTACTTCATTCTCTCAAAGAGTTAACCAGAAAATTCACGGCTTAAATTGATAATTTGTTAATGTTTCACACTGCACAAAACCACAAGCACAATGATTAAAGGAGTACAAAATACATGTTTGTCACATGATACAGTTAGCAGGAAATACTTTAGACAATTTTGCCTCAAAAAAAAGGGCTGGTTCATTTAAAAAAAAAAAAAAGTTACTTGCAAGGAAATATGTCAATTTGTTTGCCATTCAAAAAAGCAGAGAGTGCTTTGAAATTGCTCAGACATCCTATTTAGATATTTTCAAGATGAAAAAGTACTAGTTTAAAGTCCAAAACTACCTTTTTGCATTTCTTTACCCAAAGACTAATACAAATATGTAGAAAAACAAACCAAAATATTTCAACCATACTGATATGATATATTTGACTTGATCTGATTCACCTTCCTCTGATCTTTATTTATAAATTAAAATGTATTTTATATTTTTCAAAAAATTCCTGACACACATGATAGTTATTTTCATTTTCAAGTTCTGTAAAGTTATTTAATTAAAATATTTGAAGGATATTTTTAGTAATATTTTTAATGTAACTTTCTTTCTTGCCCCTGACTTTTTTCATCATTAGACACACAAATTTTTTAAAAATACTTGATATTAAAGAGTTCTCATTTTTCTGTGGCTTACTCCTCCCAAGACCTTAGTCAATGATTTCTCACATTATAGACTATACCTTTATAGCTACTAATTGTGAAGTCACAGACAGAAGTATTTAATTCAAGGTGATGAATAGGTGTCTGGGAGACATAAGAAGAGCTGGCAATGATTCTGATTTACAAGAAAGTATTAAATCAACAACTCAAGGCCCAAGAAAAAAGAAAATTGTTCTAGAGATAAAACGAAGTATCAAGCAGCATTGAGCTTGTTGAATCTGGAATACTACCTGAAACAAGGACATAGAAGTCCACAAGAGGAAGTCCTTTCAAAATTGGCAATAAATAGGAGCAACGGTATCATATATATGTAATAGTTTCTCCACTCACAGTCATCAACCTAGTGGCCTCTTATAAAACTGTACTCAGTGTTTGGCAGAGGTTTATACCCCAGGAGGGTATTGCCTTGTCTGTTTGAAGTTCACCAGACAGGTTTGTTGCACATTAGGGGAGCTACATCCTTGGTGGGTTGTCTTCTGCATTGATCAGCCAAGGCAAGATCTTTGACTTCTTCATATCCCTTGGTTCACAGCCTCAAAGGACTTTTTGACATCTCCCCCAGTCAGGTCAGCATTTACTTTTCAACTAATAAATATATGTTTAATTAACAAGCACTCAAAATTCTGCAGTTACCAAGGACACACTCCCTCCAATATTTAAATAATCTTTTTTTCAGTAAGTTTGTTTAATGCATTTGAGATTCTATGGAAACTGATCCTTTATACAAAATGGTTATGTACAAACTGTGAGCAAGGTTGTGGGTCTGGCCAGGGCTGGCCTCTGATGGGAGTAGCCAGTTCAGGGGAATGACCACTAACAAGTCTTAATTGCAGCAGATTGTGAGCTAAGTGCCTAGGTAGTGTTCATTTTGCACATTTTCACATCTAAATGCCTGTATTTTTGTAGTAGTTTCTAAGCTTGATGTGAAACGGCATTTTGCCAGAAAAACACCCAAATTTATAACAGTTTGGTGCTAAAATCCTACCTCCTGGGCAAACAGTGATTTAAATGGGATTTAATATTAAATGTATGTACATGTGTTAGTAAATACAACCTTGTAAAACAGTCACTGGAAGCACAAATTTGAAGTCTTTATGTCAAGATAGAACATTTCTAATATACCATAGCCATTATAACATAAGGGGGGAAAAAAAAAGGTCAGCCTATATTGCTGAAATCAGCTTTTTCATTATGAAGTTATTAATATCCTTCTTATTGATTATCATCCATTTCTTTGTATCATCAAGATGCTCCAGGCACAGAGCAGATGCAACGTGCTGATCTGGGCCCTTTGTCTTAGAGACATGAAAATGTGAACATAAAATGCTACTGTCTGTTGTCTGCAGACACCTCAGTTTTACAGTGGGGGTGTTGATGCTTTCAACCTTTTTATTACCTGAAAAACCATCAACAGCTTTATAATGATGAATGCAACACAGTTCAGTGTGCATTTGCAGAATTCAGTTCTTAAAAAGGGCAGATGTGTGCCAGCACATCTGGAAACCACTTTTAATTATACTTTCCTCAAGTGGGAAAGAAGTAGCTTGTACCCACAGTGAAGGTTTTATATCTGACCACACAAATACCAGCAACCACCTGTGCTTTACACTGATTTTCGTTATAGACTATATCACATTACTACCCTATTATTCCAGAACGTCATCTGAAGCTGTTGTGAGACTGAGCTGCATCAAGTGTGGTCTTGAAAAGGCCCCTACTCTACAAAAATGTAATAAACTTGATTACAGTTAGGGTACTTACCACTGAGGGTATCACAATATGCATTCTCCTAAGATTGGATTCTCTTGCTCTGAAAGTCATAAAAAGTATACATTAACAATCATTATTACCAGTTTGGGAATAGGAATTTAGCAATCTAATGTATGCCCCCAAATGAGATACCTTGTAAGTGTTTTGGAATTCCTTTCCAGTACTTGTTTCTCTTCCAACTTTATTAACACAGCAGTATTTTAGCCCAATACTCTGCTGCTTCAGCCATGCTCTGAGATTACAAAGAGCAATTTAAACTGTGATCTGCCTGCCTGACGTTAGTTTGATTCCGTCATCAATATTTTCATAGGTTGCAAGACATTGTGTGTTACACAACTAGGCTGGGTTTTCTAAACTTGAACCCTCGTCCCCTGTTCCCTGTTGTCTCACCCAAATGTAACAGCTTTTTTACATCACTGTTCCTCATTTCTGACAATAAAAAAAGGTTTCAGACAACTGTAAAACCCTTTTCTTCTTCAAAACACCTTTTCTATATTTTGGAGGACCGCAATGTTGACATGCAAAATGTTGTATGTCCCAGTGGAAGGAAAAGGTCGAACATTTGTAACACTCAGTCCTTGGGGGACATGGCATGCCCAGGGACAGACTCATCCAAAGTGGACACCAGGATGTGCACATTTGTAAAACAAAGTCCAAAATTTTCCAGCCTATGTTTTCACATAATTTCCTATGTTGACATGCGCAATGTGCAGGGAACTTAAAAAACCCCAAACATCACTTTTTTAATCTGCTTATCAGTCACTATGCTTGAAAGAAAGACTGTCACATTGTTAGGTATCTAAGAACTCACATTATTCACCTGTCTCATGCTTTCTGCCTATAATTCAGGACTTAAATTTTGCGGTAACTCACGCAGCCACAGAGATTCCCCAACAGGACTGCGCCCTCGCTCAGTGCTCTGCCCATGTAACTCAGCCTCATGCTGCCAAGGGCTCTGGGGTTGCAGCGGGAAGAAACTCATCCCTCCCTGAGGAAGGCTCCGAGCAGACCTCAGCCTGGGATCCCAAAACAGCCGCTATGCTCCCTCTCTGCCAGGCACAACAACAGCTGAGCTGTGCAGTCACAAGTACCTTGGCTTCTCTCCTGCCCTCCCACCGCTCTCCCCCTCTGTTACACGCAGCTGCACCGAGGCACAGAAGTGTCCTGGTGCCCCTGTCTCACACCACCCCAGAGAGCTGCTGCTGCGGCAGGCAGGACTCTCCAGGTCAGCTGAGAGGGAACAGCAAGTTCCTTTTGGTTTTTGTCAACTCAGAGCCACACATATTACTGGTAGGCACTAAAACATTTACCCAACTATTATGCATTAAAATTATGTAGGGGGCGTTCACCGGGTCATATTTTGAAAAAAATATTCATAATATTTTAAGATTGAGTATTTCAACCATCCATAACCCCGCTGCTGCAAACTATAACCTGATTTCACACTGCAAATGTATTTATGATCCATGCAAACAAAGCACAATATTCCTACTTCTATTCTTTTGCTATCTGTTTTACATCATTAATAAAAATGTTCATTTCTCTGAATTACTTTAAAGAAAAAATGGTCATTGTCTACTTTAAAATACAAACACACTCTTCAACATAACTTGTTAAATACATTTATAGGTCAAAGACTGAAGAACTCTACGGTACTCTACAAAAGATAAAATATCTTTTTTTTGTTTGAAGACGAAGGTATCCTGAAATCAACCTCACAGAAAGAAAATTGTGGCCAATTATCAAAACTATAGACTTAGAATGCAAATTCATTTCATCCTGGACATATATCTAATAACTAGAATACACTAGAAGACAGGTAACTGCACATACTGAACCTCTGCTTGAAATGGTGATATGGACTGATAATGAAGACCGGGAGAGCCATTTCTAGAAGGGGAGAAGGACAAGAGAAAGGACTGCAAATGGGCAAAATAAGCACTCCATCATCTGCTTCTTTAGAATACAAGGCACATTCAAGCTCAGTAAACCTTCTTCGAGGATTCAAGTGAAAACAACAAAGCTTCTTGAGAAGATGGCAATGCTCATGTTAGTGTCACCAGGATGTAAGTGGGAAGAGGCAGCTTCAGGCATCCTGGAGCAGCCAGGCCACGGGGTTTGGGATCCAAAGAGACATAGTCAGGGGGATTCTCTCTGCTGATTGCAATGGGCACTAGATCAGTCCCTGGCCCTTATACCTCTTTAACTCTCCCACTCATAATGCTGTCATCATGAGCTTAAGGATGTGACTGGGAAGGAGAGCAGAAATGTCTTTGGAGTCATGAAATATATCCAAGATTCTGGATACCTGCCACTTTAAAACACTGAGCTGAACGCACTCGGCCTTAGCAGCAGGTTAACAGTCTGGAAGCAAGGACCAAACCAAAAACCTACCATGAGTGCATCTTCCCTGCCTAACTCCCTCTGATTCCAGGCATTTTGGGTGCACTGAGCCGTATCCCCATGACCATCCAGTCAGGCAGACCACACACCTGCAGCTGTGCCGGAGCCTGCCCATTGTGCCACCACCCCTGAGACCCACTGGAGACCAGTTCTGGGCTCACGGCTGGAGTTTGGGGTGGCACGTATCTGTGGAAGGGAAAACATGCAGGCTTAGGTGCAGGGTGCTGGAGAGGCCGGGCAGGCAGAGGGATTGCTCCCAGGAGCAGGGTACAGCCGCCAAAAGGCAGCCAGTCTCCCCAAGGCAGGGCTGATGTCGTGGCCGTTCTCTCCTATAGCAAACTGACTGAAAATACTAAAAACTCTTTGCAATCCTATTGGTCCTGCCAAGGGAGCTTGACTGGCAGCACAATGTATCTTTGTTCCCGATTAAAAACATTATTTGGGCACAGTAATTATTTCAAAGCCAGGAGGAATAAGATTTTGTGATTATAACCACAATTTGTCAATTGAAGCAAATGCTTTAAAGTATCAAGTTTTGGTAGAGAAAGAAGAGAGGGTGGAATAATAACAAACACTACTATGATTACATGTAGCCTTCATCCAGACGGTAGAATTTGACTTGTATTCTGAAATCAATGTAGCATAATCAAAAACCAAAATCATAACTGTAGTGAAAAACCACATATGCGGTGCTGATATGGAGGGATTCCATTAGCAGATTACATTGCTGGATACTGCAAGTAGCCTGCCTGCTATGCTCTGCTTTTCGTAAGAATACAGAGCAACTGTGGCTTTTCTAATACTGAAAAATGGGAAGCAGAGCAGGAAAGAAGTGGAGAGAATTTGTGTTAAATTGGATTTTCTTGTCTCCTCCTGTAGTTTTTATCACCCAGATGACAAAACATTATCATTAGCTGTTTATACCAAAAGTTAACATTTGCCCATGGTTTTCTATTTTCTCCATACCACAAAGGCTGGAGCCTCTTATGCACTCCCCTTATCTTACTCTGTTACTTTAGAATCTAAGAGTGCACTGTGCACATTAATCTTTCATGGCAGAGTTCACTGAAGTTCTGCCAAAATTCAATAATTATGTTCCATCGAATGCAGCAATTTATTTATCTCATTGATGGAATTTAAAACATATAGAACAAAGCACCTAGTTTATGTTAATGAAATCCTTGCTAAACCCCCCCCCCCCCCAAAAACAAACCAAAACCAATCCACAAGACAAAACAAAACAACTCTGTTTAATTTCAGAAGTTTTAAAACATGCAGCAGAATCTACTACGGAATAAAGCTATTTTTACAAGACCAATGCTTTCTTGATAAACTGAAAGTATTTTACAATGTTTAAGGTGTGTTTGGATTTTTTCACGTAAGTGAAAGTATTTTATAAATACATTTGTAACTTTCATTCAAATATAACAATATGTACCACTTACACTGCACCAATAAAATATGAAATATTAATGTCTAATAGTCAGTAAAATGCCAACTAAAAACCAAGAATTTGTATTTTGAACGAAGAATAAATTGGTTTACTGCACCGAAATGGGTAACAGAGTTCAACAGCTCCACGAAGCAAAATCTAAGATACAAAACTACAACAAAGTTAAGCTTTATAATTGCATTCTTTCATGATATGTTTGCAAACAAATAGAAAACATAAAGCCCTCCAAGTAGGAAGATTAGAGACACATTATTCCTGAGGGCTGTTACAAATAAAAATAGCACAAAGGAGAATACTTAATATTCCTCATCTTTTGTGGTCTCAGGAAAAGTAACTAAACAGTTATTTATCAAGCCACCTATAAAGAAGAAACATTAATGGTTTGGGATTTAAAACCAAAATATAATATCTATACATTTTAAACTTTAAACTTATGAATAAAGAATGTTGATTTATCTGATGGAAACATAACTTCTTTGTATGTCCATGCAGACAATAGTTTTGGCGAAGGAAAATGTTGATTTGGTGTTTGCAATCGGAAGCAAATTTATAAGGTTTTAAGTTTTTATGCAAAATTCTCTGTTACTTTGTAGATTGGATTTGACACTTCAGACATGCTATCAGATAAAATTTGACTCTGGATTTAAAAATTGTTCACAAAGTTTTTTGGAGCATAACTTGCAGTGATTTATAACATGACACTGCACCAACCAAAACAGAAATGAAAAGCTCTAGAAGTAGTACACTCTCACATGTTCATTATTTCACAGTAAAACCTTGTAGGCAAAACTAGGAATATCACAGTAAAACATTTTAAAGTTAGTTTTGCAGTAACAAGGTGGGTATGTGCATATTTTGAATTAACTGCACCTAATTCAGTAAGGCAGGAGGAATTATTTCCACGGACCAGCAAATAAATTCCATAACAATTTTCAAAATTTGTACTAACACATTTACTTTTGCACCCAGTATGGTCATTGTCTGGCAATGCTTTACATTAAAACAGGATTTAACTGTGACGTACTTTTCCCCTGCTGTAAAAACTTTTCAAAAACCCCAGAAAAATGCAATTAAGTTCTGCGGGTTTTAATTTACTAATGCTCTCCATCTATTTCTTTTTTTTTACAACATGCTAATCTTGTCTGCTGTCTTTCGCTGTAAATACATGTTATAGTTAAAAAGAATTTCAAGCACTGTAACTCAGTCTCCTGCAATGTAACAATGAACAAACTCTCCCAGACAAGTTACATGAAAGTACAGACACTGAAGAGCCTGTAAAGCTCGAGTTTTTTTCCAAGCCTAGCTATGCCTTGCATTATTTGATAAAGGCAACACACACCCCCCTCCACACACAAACACCTTACAGAAAATGCACGGTTTAACAGAAGAGAGACAATACCTGTAAAGGCCATTTTAAACGCAGGAACTACTGGGAAAGGGGTCAAGGCTGGGGGGGCGGGGGAAGGTGCGAAAAGGCTGTTCCATATCGATATTGCTGCCGAAGTGTGGTGCTGCTTGTAAATAAACAGCACATATAGGAAGGAACCAGCAACTCCTCGGCTATAGCCACAAGTGTAGAAATGTAAAATAAAAGTACTTAACAAAATTGCTGCCTAATGCATTTTGTCTTTACATTGAACGCACGTGGAAACGACACTGGGGTAGAGCATACACAGCATGTAATAGGAGGTCCTTAATTTCCAGTTGCTGGATTGCTTTGCTAAATACAGATTAAATTCACAATACGTTCAAGTGTACAATAATAATGTATTCACTTACAGTGCCAGACTTGTTTATATACTATCAGCAAGGAATAATCACCCATTTATTGCACTGATGATCTCCACAAATTTCAAAACTCTGAACACACTTGAAACGGGAACTTTTGCGGCTCCTTATTAATGTTTAGACTAACTCCCTTTCCCCCTTTTTAACAACAAAGGACTACCCAGCTCCTGCTCCCTTGCCTCGCAGATCAGACCCATACCCAGATTTCAAGGAATTTGGATAAATCCAAAGGCACATCCAAGATTTTCCTTGTAAATTCCACTCCCCCCCCCCCCTATTGATCTATGCATGTATTTTTTAAATAGATATATCAAAAACCTCCACTCATACAATTCAAACAAAGAAACTTCTCGAAAATATCATTACTTACTGTTCACTGAGCATAATTTACTGAGATTAAAAGTTTAAAGATTCATCTGCTTTACGTCCACAAGTGTTTTAAGCAACCCCTAATACTGTATCTTGCTTAAAAGTGACAATTAGTGCTGCTTTGGCATGTTGAAAAATACAAAGGTACCAACGATCCTCATTATGCCTCAGCTCTCTGTAGCCTGGTTTTTGGAGGTGCGTAAGCTGCGGAAATTTAGAATAATAATAGCAACAATTTGGTACACGAGAAAAAAACAGACCCCCCCCCCCCAATGCTTCAGATACACTGTATAAAGTCATTTTGACATGCCTACACAACTGGTTGTGGCAGCTTTCAGACATGATTCCTAATCACAAAAAAATGCTTCAGGTTCTTTTAGAGAAAGCTTGCCTTGGGAAGTTGATTTTGGCCAAGTGCCAAAATCATGTGCAAAAAGGGGCCCTCATTACCAATTCATGGCAGCCTTCAGCGCTGACAAAAAAATGTGACCCAACAGGCTAAAGCAACAACTAAAATTAAAAAGTATGAGACAAAGACAACTTACTTAATATTCCTTCCATCGCCACGTTAAACTTTTCCGTAATTAAACCCTTGTTAGTTCAAAGCAGTTTTCAACTACTTTTAAATGATTGCACAGGCAGTCTGTAACAGTGGAAAGCTCTCCCTGTAAATTCTCCCGAGCCACTCCACTTTTAACAGCATTTGGGTCCGGCAGCAGAACTTTTTTGCTGCGCGCCTCCGCAAGAAACCCCTCTCCAAAGGGAAGCGAGGCGCCCGCGCCTATTTCAGCGAAAACTAAGCAGATCGTTACAAGGTTTTGCTGGCAGTAAAGGCATAGGAGGAGTGAGGAGGAGGGAGGAGAGAAAGGGCTCGAGACACGGGAGCAGCTATTTCCTAAACTTTCGACAAAGCTTATCAAAACGGGCATGCAAACATGAAGCAATCGCAATTAACAGCGCTCACTGTCCCGCTCTCCCATAAAAGCAGATTTGATACCCGGCCTTACCTAGATGTCGTCTGGCTTTTCTGTGGATCAAAAAGTTTCCTGTCTAAGCACAGAGATATTCTTTCACAAACCATAAAGGCCCCTTTTATTAATCCAGCACTGTAACAGCCTGCTTGCTACACCACGTTGAGAGCAGGATGCGTCAGCTTTCGAGAGAAAAACAGTCTTAACACACAATTAGTGGCAGATTGTATAGTAGAGGATTTATCTTAAAGAGTGAAAAGGCATTTTTTAAAAAGCAAAGAGGGTGCGGTCAGATGTTAGGCTATCCCTGAGAAAAGGGGCCTAGGCTGCACTAGTACCTAAATACTAGCAGAAGCTTACTGGGAAGGGAGCCAATGGAATGACTTTGTTTGACCCAGCTGCCAATCTCTCCTGAAGCACTGCGCCAGACTAAACACTGACACTATTTTAACTCAAATCAGGCTACAGCAGCTGTTTGCTTTCCGGCTCTCAGCTATGCACCATGGCCATGATGACTCTGCACAGCACATATGATAGAGCTGGGGCACCTCTGCTAAAATATGTTTCACGTTTGGACTGGTAGTCTAGAAGTGGGGGCTGGGGTGGCTGCTGTTTTGAGGATTTCTTTCTTCCCTTTTTTTCTTCTTCCTTTTTTTTAAAATTTAAATATCTCTGCTTCCATTTTCCCCAAAGTCAACTAAAAATGAGATTTGAGGCTCACAAGTCAGGGGAAAGAGACGAGTTCCTGCTTGGGACTGACAAGAACCAGAATACATTCTAAAGGTGTGCACGTGCGTGACTCCAAAATCCATCTACTACTTCAAATGATTTATTTTCCTCTTGTTAGTTGCTCTAAAATAGTTCACCATAAAAATAATCCACAGATTCTCCCTCTCACTCATTTTTAACTATAAAGTGAAAGTGTGTCTATAAATACATATCTGTGTAAGAAAGCAAGCATTACATGTGTGCATACATGCACACATTTACATATGCACCCAGATTCTGATCTAAATTACACCAGTGCAAATTGCACTGTAAGCAATGAAGGTATTACAGGTTAAACCTGAGGGTGGAATTTGATAGCCGATTTACATATGAAAGCATAGGAGACCAAAAAAGTATATACTCATTAGCAGTAATAGACATATGACATGGAGGTTGGAATGTCTTTTCTAATTCAAAAAAAGTCAAAGAAGAGTTGCAGCAACAGAAACAAAGCACATACACATGGTAAAAACCGGTGGAAGCCTCTGAGGTCCTGGGTGTGCTTCACAGTCCAGCACGGCATCTACAGTTTTGCAGCATTTACACCTAAACTCAGACATGGTACTTAAGCCAAAACTTTGTTTCCTCTCGCCAGGCCTCAGAGGGGTGCTGCCTAATATCAAAACCTGCATGTCATGATAACTTCCTTGATCAGTAAAAACATCAGAACACTCACATCTAAAACCAAAAGGTACGGAGAATGAAACCAACCCTTTTTAGTCAATATAATAGTGTGTGGAAGGTTTCACTCCAGACATATGAACGCTTTCAGTAAGCACTGTTGGGTATCTCAAATCCAATATGTATACTCAACAAAGATAATGGGAGAAAAGAAAAATAAAAAAAAAAATCAAAACAAAACAGGACTGTAAAACAAAATAAATAGAAACAAACCAAAAAAACTATACCACAAAAGCTGAGCCTGCTGTTGTGTCTTAGGCTGTTGTGCACCAACACATTTCCATGAGCTGTTCAGCAGCCCACTCTCAGAAACCAGTGGAAGTTATTCATATTGCACAAGCTCAAATCTTGCTAAATACCTGCCCCTCTCACTGGTCCTCAAGTACATCAACAGTTTAAGAAAAGTTCCTGGAAAAGATCTTAAATAATCCTCAAAAAAATGAATAAGGATTACACATGAAATGAGTAATGGCTTGCACAACAAATGTCAATGTTCCTATCTAAAATAAGAATTGAAATGGAAGAGCAGACCTGCATTATGTCTGAAACGCCAAGAAAGAACGTGCAATTACTTTTACACAAAGTTAGGAAGCTACAAGGGAGACAGTTACCTGCACCTGACAAGTCTGAAATCTTAAAATAGTAGATTGGTGGGGCAAAGCCAACAGTTTTTACAGTCCTTCTTCTCTCTCTCTACAGACAAACACATTTACCATGAGATGAATTTGCAGGGTCCTTAAAGAAAACATGGCTCCTGAGAAGGGAGAGCATGTGCCCTGTGAATTCACAGCTTGTCTTGCACTGCACAAGAAAGGCAACGCTGCAGCATTAGGTCTAGAAACACATCAATAACACTGAACTTAGCATGGCTGGAAAAGAACAGAAGTACAAGATAAGAAATAAAATACAGACTGGAGTGAAGCTTTGCCAGCTCTTTGAGGCAGAAAAGAAGGTAATATGGCCAGATCAACAGGCAAAGGATGCAGTAACAAAATTTGAAGATGACAGAAAGGGAAGGATGTTCTCAGAGAAGCCAGCAAAGAACTTATCCAAGACAGGACAAGATCAGGATGCAGATAAACTATGGTGGGTAGTCTCTTTAAACACCATCATAAAAAAAGACAAGACTGTACACTTAAATGTGGAACACAAAGGCTTTTCACTCAAATACAGTATAACCAGCAGAAAACTCATGCAACCTTCTACTTCTGGGAAAGTCCACTGAAAATTTATTCCTGTTTCAGTTTGTAAGGATGGGTCCTCTTGCCATAATTGCTTCAGGGTGGCTGCAGGAGAGGGAGGTGGTGTCTGGCATTTCTTTCACTTTTAAATAATCTTTAGTCAACTTTGGTCAATTCATTAAGATGCACAGGGAACCACTGGAACTAGTAACTAGTAGAGCTTTACTGATAAATACAAATCTCTTTCCTTCTAGAAAACTATTTAGAATTCTTATTATCTAATAAATGAAGCATTAGTACAGCAAAGCATATTTGCAGTTCCTGGTGTATAGTGTTTCCGGTTGCCCTTAAAAAAGTTCTATGTTAGAAATAACACATTCGGTTTTTTTCCCTTGATTTTGAGGTTAGGGAGCTGAGTGTGTATGTGATTACACTGTGCATCTACACCAACTACAACCTCTCCAATATTGATCAAATTTAAGATTGGAGGTTTCAGGTGTATTTTTAGAAACTTGGTATCACTGAGATCTCTGTCCCACAGCAAATATAGGTCAAATGAATAGAGGAGTGAAATTTTTTTTGGCATTCTTATATGCAAATATGAAAAATCTGTAGAAGAAAAAGACCTAACTGCTTCATTACTTCATGGAGAAAATTTCCATCAAATCCACATACTGTTAAATATCAAAGTTCAATTAACTTCAGGGATGAATCCATAGGAAGGCAGGCTCCACTGGTCATGAACCACCTTGTTTTGCTGCGGAGCTGGTAGAAAATCATCAAACATTTCATCCAAAGGCTTGTGTTTTTTTGTAGTGCTTCTTAGTTTCAACTACTCCATTGCAGTGATTTCTTTTCATCCTCATTGCTTCTATGTTAAAAACCATAGTTTTGGCCCAGTACTTTGTGATCAAATAATTCCTCACTTCAAGTCAATTTTAAAACTCTGAGTGACTTAAAAGGAGTCAAGATTTTATAATTTTCATCCCCAAGCCATAAATATGTTGGCAGAGGGTCCCCGGAAATAATGTGTGCAAGAGCACTGTGCAGCTAAAACTGTGAGGTGATTAGTGACTTTCAGCTCCCACTCCTGCATCAGCCACTTCTGGAAGAGACAATGGCCAAACTATGACATAACAATTCAAGACAATGGCATTGGAGACTCTGAGCTCTTAAAATTCTGTGCATTTATTCACATACTGAATCTTCTAATATCTGAACCTTCAATAACTGTTTCTGCTAGGCTGGAAGCCTTTCATGGGTAAGAATCACTGGGGAAAATAGGAAAAAAAATAAACACAAAAGAGAACCTACATTTCAGTACTGCAGATACTTCAGGGCAGAAAGTTAAATTTCCCAAACCGAAACTGACTTCAAACAACTGTATTTCCCTACTTACTCCATTAGTGCATCACACCCTACTGATTTTATCAATATGTTTTGTTTATAATATGCTTATTTTAAGCTGAAAGACAATAGCAAAATATGAGAGGAAAAGAGAGAAAAGGGAAAAACCAACCAACCAACCAAACCCCACGCAAAAACAAAACCAAAAAAACCTCCCAAAACAATGTACTCCCCCCCAGCCAGGAATAAATACTATACTTTCTATTAAGAAGTGAGAAATATAGATAAATTCAAGAGACAGTCACCTATTCACAGCAAAATGGAACACAGATGCTAAAAGCTGAGAAGAAACATGCCTCAGAAATTTGATTGCATAACTGTCTTTCATGAAGTATTTTCGTAATCCTCTCAGTAAGCCAATGCCCACCACACCACTACCAACTGTAGTGCACTAGACTTTTCTGTTCCATTTGATTAGGAAATCTGGTATTGCCCTAGTCCATAGCTCTCTTAAACAAGAGCAAAAAACATGGCAGTGACTTTTGCAGTTATGGAGTTAGTTTAATTCAGACTCTAAAATTAGTCTTACACAATCTCATCATCTCCAGATGCTCCTTTATGCTCATAAATCCACTAAAATGTTTATATTGTCCCATGCAAAGGGGTGAATGCCTGCTGTGGATTGTTGCTCCAAGGCAGCAATAACTTATTATGTCTTTTCTGTAGCAAGTTGCAGTGGTTTTTTGAAGTACAATCTACAGACATTTGCTCTTTCCATCACACCTCCCACATTTCCACAAGCCACAACATATTTATGCTTCAAGACATCTTCTGGAACAAATCAGTCTTAGTTTTGAATCAGAATGCAGCATGACATGAGACAGATATAGCTGGGGTTTCTCCTAAGAAAAAATTGGTGTGCTTTCAGAACACAGACCAAGCAAACATCAAGCTTGCATATAAGCCTCAATACTAAGCCAAGGAAATAGCTACCATATGTATTAAAAAGTCAGTATCAAACATAATTAGATTAGTTATAACACAACTGGGCCCCCAAAGACCACCATCCAATCTTACCCATTCCATCTTTGGGAGCAATTATCATGTTATTATACTGAGTAGTGGTGAGAATCTATCAAAGAAGAGGATCCTATTGTGTCGTCAAACAAAAAGGCAGTTCGTGCCTCAAACACCATCTTACTATTTTGTCAGTCAAGTTCAGCCTTGTCACATAAGATCCCTGAGCTCATGCACAAGGTTAGCCACTACCATAATTTCTTTTGTGGTTTTGACTTCTGAAAAAGTGAGACATTTACCAGTTTTTCCTTTGTGGGTAAATGTCTTGTATGGATTTACTTTCTATTACTATCTCTAGCAAGATATTAAATAAGAAAGAAAAAAAAAAAAGAAAAAGAAGGAAAAGAAAATAATGAAGCAGATTTTTGGTAGTGCACCCCTCCAAACATTAAGCTAACATGAAAAACTGTTTCATACTTGTAATTAAATATAAAAATGAGATGGAGAGCAAACAAATCCTATTCACAGTATTGTATAGTACTGAGATGGGAGTAATTCTAGGAAGGAGTGTGATACAACAGTTCAAGGTTACTAGAGATCTGGATTCTTGGTGTTTATTTGTGACCATGCTCCTAATTCAAGAGATATCCCTGGGTATACAACTTAACCTCCTCTGTTCCAGATTTCAGCTGATGTAAATGCTCAAGGCCATAAAGGCATGTGCATAATCAAGTGTTTGGTCATCTACGCCTTAGTCTCTCTAAAATTGTGTTTGATAATATTCCTATTAATTTCTAAGTAAGTAATAATGTATTAATATAAAAATATTCTTGCTAAATGGCTCAAGATCCATCTCTGCAGCAAGAAAAAAAAAGCATTTAATCATAAATTAATGTAAACTGAACTAAATTTCCGAGCCCGTAATTTTTCTCCATTTTTCATTGCCTGCAATGTTCATCTAGAGTAGAAATAAGTATAAACAAGGCTCAGTTAAATATCCAGAATAAATTTGTGGTTGTTTGAAGTGCCGTTTTTGTGTAAATTGGAGAGACAGGACATCAGATTCAGTTTTTCACTGCATGCTTCACAAAGATAGTCCTAAGCACTAGTGTCTAGAGTTTTAAACTACCTGCTTCACTGCAAAGCTTAAATAACCAATCACTCTGCCAATGCCTTTAATTCAATGCTGTGTTGACTCTTTAAATATTTTCACTTTTTAATGTAAACTTTTCGGACAAAAACTTCTCTTCGAGAACAAGGACCCTACACAACCAAAATGCAGAGAAGTTACCACTTTCTGGCTTTTCAGTCTCACCTGTTTAAGTACAGTGGACACAGCACATGCATTGCTCTTGTCTAGGGGAGAGCCTGTTTACCAACCTTTTAATAACTTACAGAAGAAATCACCTCGTTTAGGAATCATGATGGTATTGACTATTAATATCAAGCAGAAGAGCCTACCAGCTACACCAGGAGATAAGAAAAAACTGTGTCTTGGGTTCTATTCAAATGTCTGGAGAAGAAAAAAGCTGGCACTTGGGATTTGCATACGTTGATGACTTTGAAATCCTGCTCAGCAGGCATTTCCACTGCTGCACACTCAGACACAACCAAAATTAAACCTGGCACTGGGAGAGAAATTTCTCAGACATCCCACACCAAAATAGTTGGTCTTCACATGCATCCTACACCAAAATAGCTGGGTTTCCCAAATATTACATCAGAGAGTTTGGAAATTAAAGCCTTTATTTGCATATTATAAATCCACCCATAAATTGCCTGTTGATAAAACATAGCACCCAACTGAAATAACATATACGATACTATTATTGTATTCTTCATGCAAAACTCGTTGTCTAGTGTTCTCTTCTCCCAAAGCCAATACAAATGGAACATCTCTAGAAGCCTTTATTCTTTGACAATCAACTGCTTAAACAAATAAGCACCAGATAATGAAGCTTAGTTATTACTTGCTATCTTGCACATCTATGAAGGCCCAAGGGAAAAAAGCATCAACTACAGACTCTTGACTGTGTTAGGTAAAAAAAAATCATAACAGTGCATGTTTTTGGTTAGTGGTCTGTGGTACAACAGAGTAGATTTTACAAGAACACAAAGCAGAGGAAAGTAACATATTTGATCATTCATCAAAACAACAGCAATAAAATATTATGTTAGAAAATGCACTTAATAAGTTTTGTCATACTATTTTGGTGTTCTAAACTTTCATGACTGCCACTAACTGTCAAGTGAAACTTCCATGAAATATAGTAACTTGCATAGATTAAATTAGGCACTTTGTATTCAATAACTTCCAGTTATTAATACAAATATTAACCATTACAGAGACTACCTTTTTGATACAATACCTCTTTATGTCTAACCCCAGTTTTTACTCTGCTCCCATCTGCATTTTATTAGTTATTTTAGACAGCACTTTACTGTCACTGGAGAAGTTTCAAGTTTAATCTAAGGCAACTTCTGCATCCCAGCTGAAAAAGTAGCAGCTATGAAAAGTAATTTGCAGTTAGTCACATCATCACAAGTTGGTTTAAATTTACACTATATGAAGTTAAATGACCATTCCAACATGAAACCCAGAAAACTGGAATTCAGTTATGAAGAGGGTCTTGCAAAGCCTTTCTCAAGCTGTGATTATGGTCTGCGACATCTGCTCAGTGCATACAGTCGGCATTAGCTTATGCAGGTCCTCATGGGGAGCACATGCAGATTACTTGAGTCTCATGAGTAATCATGTATCATGAACAATCAAACATATAGTTTTTGTTTCTTACTCTGTGCACATTGGTAATGTGTAATCTCGATATTTAATGATCCCTCCAACATCAAAATATTTAAGGATTAGTATTTAATGTTAATACTTGAAGAACTGGTTTCACAAACTTCCATACGTGCCAAAACTTTCTCAAACATTGTGTTCTCTAAAAAAACAGGCTAAGAGAAGAGAGACAGCAGACAGCAGAGTTTGAATTCACCTGCATCCAACTTGATGACAAAAACGATGGTACTTCCAGATGCATGGAGTTTCTACATATGATTAGCATATTTTAAGAAACCTACTTCAAAACTGTGCCAAGTGCATGCAAACACCTGGACAGCAAGCTGACATCTTTTTCCTCAGCTAAATGGTATTTTAAAAGCATGAAGTATGCACTGCTTATCTGACTAAGCAGTGCAGAGAACGTACTCAGCAGAGAGGACAGAGACATAGAATGAAGCAAAACTGTTTTCTGAACTTCAAACAAAAGAATATTCATGTTTCACAGCTTTTTTGGGGGAGTAATTGAGTCCCTCATTTGGACGTGAAGAAGCTAAAATGGTGTAATAGTCAATCTTTCATCAAAAAGGCTAGCAAGCTGCTGCCATAGTGCTCATGGGTAAAAGGACCAAAATTGGGGTGGTGGAATAGAACGAAAATGATGAGGAAGAATTGTGGATACATTAATAATAATACCAAGAAAGTACAAAAGGAAAAACAGAAGGTGGTAGGTTAGAAGAAATAAAAAAAAGGAAGAGAAAATGAAAAGGACCTTTTTTCCCCTCGCTCATCAAGCCTGCAACAATGAGGCAGGAAAACCAGAAACTTCAATTCTTAGTTACTTCAAGTTCCATTGTTGGACAGAACTAATGATGGACATCTCACAGGTTATTCAGCCCTAGAAATGAACCAATTTGGAAAGTCACAGAAAAGCTTTCCTAGTAAAAGGCACCTGCCAGATAAAGGCAGCAGTTCTGTCCTTGGAGGTTCACAGAGTTTGTTAAATTTTGGAATTTCTCTTAGCGATACCTAGAGGGTTTTACTGCACACAAACACTTTTAGTATTCCTATATGCAATGTAACTTCAAATATAGCAGAAAAATATCTTTAAGTGCACATTCTGATCCTCCATACTTACACTACACTATCATAAATGCTATATGAAGCTTTACATATTAAAAGATTGTCTCCTGTGCCTTACAGTTTTTTTAAAAATCTCTACTGAATGTAGAAAATTATCATAAATTACTTACCACAAGCTTAATGATTACTCAAATATTAGCAAAAGTGGAAAAATTACAAACTTCTGACTTTTTATTTGAATCTATATTAAACTGAAATATGTTCCATTAAATCAACCAGGTTTATTTCAGAGATGCAGGGAAACATGGAACTCTGGGATATAAGAGAATCTAGTTCTTTGTAGAAATCAATCAACTTTTTAGAGAAATGCATCTGATTGTCTGTTTGAGTAGATTTACATGTTTACGAGGCTACGAAATTTTATACCAGCTAGAGGTCAGCTTCCACACTTATTTCCCATGACAAGTGACAAGCACTAGTTTTGGATTCAGAGTTAAGCAGAACGAGTGAAAATTAAAGAGTGAACAAACAATTGCGCAGTGTGGATTTTTTTCCTTTTCATGAAATATTTTCTTCCAGTTAAGTTGTAATTTTGGGGGAAAACATCATGGGTGCACGTATTTAAAAATTCATTACCTACAGAAAAGAACCAGAACATATCAAATCTTGTACTTTAGTTTGGGGCATGAGAGAAAATGGCCCGAACTATTTGCTTAGCTTCAGAGACAGAGAGTCCATGATTCTGAATGTCCTATAAAAGGGAAAGAATCAAACATAGAAATATAAGTTAAATGTTCAAGTATAGAAAACAAAATGGAGCGCAATAATAATAATAAAAAAGTTGTTTAGCCATGCCTTAATTACTAAGTCATGCTTTCTAAAAAATGTAATAAGAAAGCTGGTTTTTTTTCAAAAGAAAGAGTTAAGGCTATTTATGCAGTTTTCTCAGCACTCAATATAGGACTAAAGAGCCTGCAATTTTCAAGGTGATTTGCAATTTCCATTAATTTGCTGAAGGTTTTGTAGCTCAATAATGAGGCACTTTCATCAGTTATTAGTGAATCAGAGCTGTTTGCAGCTTTAATTCGAACACAGTAAATACAAATGCAAATGTGCACATGATTTTCTATTATTATTTCTAGAGGGTGAAAGAAGGCGAATGATCTTCAGGAGAATGGGGATGTTTATCATTACTTGCCTAGAATTGGTTAACAGCCCCATACCGCTGGAAGTAAACTGAGAGTAGTTGGTGAATGCCAATATTTGGGTTGTGAGGAGCTGTAAATGGTCATTTGGTACTGGGTTGCTGCCTTTACCTCCATGAAAACTGAAAATCTTTATGTTTTGCCTACTTTCAGAGACGCTGCTCTTGGGCTGTCATAAAGACATGGTTTTATTTATTCGTCAGCTCCTTGATCAAGGGAAAATTTCTCGAAGTTTAGGATCCCTCTTAATTCTGGCCTTTTAGATCCAGCACCTTAAAAATTCTTACCCAAGTCTATCGACTACATCTATATTTTGCAGTTCTGGTAGAATGGGTTAAAATGAGACCTTAAAAGACAAGATTTACCTGCACATTAAGGTACCTGAAAATTCAAATTATACTTAGAATAGTTCACCAGAGAGGTTCCTAGTGTCTGCTGAAGCTGGTTTAAAAAGCAATGTCAACAAAATTAGACATGACAGAAATCCCATTCTTTTAAAGCATGTTTGAGCATCTACCTCTACAAATCTGCTCCACAGAGCAACAAACTGTATTTTTTTTCTGTCAGTTAACAAATATTGGATGTTTCCTCCTTCCAAACTAAGCTGTTAATTAAGAAGAAAACTAACATTTAAATCAAAGATGGATAACACAGAGGTTCTGCTTAATAGCCACTTGATGGCAGCGTCATGTATAAAAAGATTAGCCTGTGTGGTTAAAACTTTAAAGAAAACCCTTCAATAACATCAAAAAGCCAATCCGAATGACACCTGGATTACTGCAGAGAACTATCTTCCTAACAGAACTATTTTTAATGCTATTTCTAAGATCAGAAAATAAATCAATAAGTAAAACCACAGAAGTAATGAATTTTAAATTTCAGAAGTGTCGCTATAAAGCTTATTTCTTTAAAATCAATATGTGAAACATTTTTAATATCTGATATGAATTTCATATAATTTCATATTCTAGCATGAATGAATAACCAAAATTTCTTCAGAAAGAAACAGACTAAAAGAATTTCATAAGGTTTTACTAAGAAAAAGTTCATGGACACTTTTTTTATTTAATAAATAAAATTAAATAAAAATATATGACACTAATCTTACCAGCATAAAATAATTTCTGCAGCATATAACTGTGAGAGTCCCTTACATTTTCTGCCAGCAGGATAATCCACATTTTTTGGTCAACAAACATGGCCAAATAAACTTTAGAGAAGAGGGATAGTAACTCATGGAAGGATATAGGTCAAGTTCAAAAATATCTTTTCCTCTCCTGATCTACTCATCTGTTTGCACATCAGCCTGGAGAGCAAACAGCTGGACAATGGAAAGGGCTGGATCCCTGCGCTGTAACTGAACCATCACTTAGGATCTGACTTTGCCTCCCAAGAGGTCTAAATGTGATCAAATCCAACCTGGAACATTTTGATACTGGTTTGAAAAATGGATCACCCACAATATACAGTGATTGATCAGCGTATTGAAAGCATGTTATTGGTCAATGACATATTGAAATAATGCAACTGCAGAGACAGCTCTGTGAGGATCATATTCTACCCTTGATGCTCTAGAAAACACTCATTTGCAATGCTAAGCATGTATCTAGGGAAGAAAAGACAACTCTGTTATTCCAGTCTTTTAAGAGTTAGGTAACTCCTTAAGAATAAATTCTGTCATTCTCTTAATTTACGACAGGAACTTCTATTGCCATCAATGATGATTCAATGTACTGAGTGAAACAGGAAGAAATCTTTCAAGTGGTAAAATAAACAAACAAACAAACAAAAAATCAATGTTCATATATATTTTTGAGTTACAGAAACTCTAAATAACTAATACAGAATCAATATTCACAAAGTTGTCTGTTTCAAAATTTGGATAACTTCATTCCGAGCACTGGAGTTTCAATGTTAGTTTTTCACCCAAAGCAGTTTTTTTTTTCAGTCAACTTCTTAAATCTCTACAAATATGATTTACAACAGAAGCTGAAAGAGAAAGTCCACTAAGTGCAGAATCACAAACAGAAGCAATGTTTTAGATCTAAAACTAAAGTTTTTCATTAATTTTGTGAGTCACAAAATTCATATGGAGCAGTCTCAATGGTTCAGTTGTACTCGAGCTCCACAATCAGATGTCTTAGAAATTCCAGAAAATGTTAACAAAAAAAAAAACAAACCACAAAACCAAAAAAACAAACAAAAAAATCCCCACACAACATATTTCCTGCCCTTCCTTCACCAGAACTACTCTGCATGAGAAGAACATTGAAAAAAACTCAAAAACACTCTGGTGGTTTTATCAAACAGGATTCAACAACACAATGATAACAAAATACCAAACAGTTCTGGGAACATTCTTCCAACAGTATCTTGAAAAGATATTTTTCAGATTTTGTGCAAACATTAATGTATTAATTTGTGAATTTCTAAA
>VWZG01012813.1:685806-740222 GCA_013396735.1 Grallaria varia | reverse complement strand
CTGGGGCCACACAAAAGAGCAGTAGCCTGCTTCTCCAAGCAATTGGATGAGGNCCTGCTTCTCCAAGCAATTGGATGAGGTGAGAAAAGGGTGGCTGAGCTGAGAGCAGCACTGATCATAAACATAGAAGACAGGAAATTTACACTGGGACAGAAAATGACTGTACTGGTGTTCCACACAGTGTCAGCAATATTGGAGCAAAACAGAAATCACTGGTTGTCACCTTCCTGATTTCTGAAATAGCAGGCCATCCTGGCTGAATCAAATGACATAACCATTCAGGTGACTAATGTTGCCAACCCAGCTTCATTCCTAGAGGGAAGAACCTCAGCTGAACCTGTTGGACACGACTACCTGGAGACCATGGAAGCAGTGTATTCCAGTTGTCCAAATCTCAAAGAACAACCATTCCAAGAAGCAGAAGACTGGTTTGCCGATGGCAGCAGCTTTGTGAAACGAGGTGTAAGGATGGTTTGCACTGTAACCACCACTTACTGAGGTAATTGAATCAAATCCTTTACCCACAGGAACCCAGGAGGCAGAACTAATAGCTCTCATTTAAGCTTGGAACTGGCCAAAGCCAAGCGGATTAACATTTGGACTGACTCTAAATATGCCTTTGCCATTGTGCATGCTCATGGAGCAATTTGGAAAGAAAGAGGACTTTTAACTGCTCAAGATAAAAAAACCTGTAAAATATGCTGAAGAAATTCTACAATTACTAGAAGCTGTGCAACTCCCATCACAGGTGGCAATTGCACACTGCCACAGACACCTGAGAGGTAACACTGTCCCAGAGGCAGACAACAGAAAAGATGACAATGAAGCCAGGTGAGCTGCTGAAAAGAGTAAAGAAGTGTAAGTAGCAGCCCTAGTGCCAGAGGAAAAAAAAATAAAATAAATACAGACCAAGAGGTAGAGTATCAAGAGACAGATTACAAATGGATACATGAAAATGGAGGTAAGCTGTTAAACAATGGATAGGGGTCAACTGAAAACAGGTCAATTAATATCACCAAGAAAAATTAGCATGGCACTTTGTAAGAACTGAACATGATAAAACGCATTGGGGTTTGGACTCTCTGTACCAGTATTTGAAAACTAGAATGGCAGGGCCAAACCTGCTTACCACAATAAAAGAAGTCACATCTCAATGTGAATTTTTTTTTAAGAATAATCCAAACACTGGAACTAAAACACAGCAAGGAGCAATAAGCAAAGGACACTTCCCAGGTGAGATTTGGCAAATTGACTTTTCTAAACTTCCAAGAAAGTGGGGTTTCTGTTATCTTTTGGTTTTGATTGACGCATTTTCTTGTTGGTCTGAAGCATTCTCGTGCAGAACAAATAAATCAAGAGAAGTGATTGAAGTTTTGTTAAATGAAATCATACCATGATTTGGAGTGCCTAAGAGCATCTCCTCAGATAGAAGTTCACGTTTTTGTGCACAGTTTGTACAAGCAATAAATAAAGCAGTGAAAATTAATTGGCAATTGCATGCCCCATATAGACCCCAGGCGAGTGAGCAAGTAGAGAAAACGAATCTCATCAAACAGCAAATATCTAAAATGCTAAGAAACAAATCTGTATTAGTGCCAAGCTTTACCTTTTATTCAAATAAGAGTCAAACTGAGGCCAAAAGGAAAGTTAAGTCCATTTGAAATCCTGTATGGTAGGGCCTATGAAATGAACAATAGTAGTGAAGCCTTAGATCAGATAGGCAATCAGTATGTTATGATTATGTTATAGCTGTGGGAAAACAATTAAATAAAAAAGCTAATGAGGCGTTAGAACACCAGTCTAAGTAACCTGGTTGTAAACTGCATTCATTTAGTCCTGGTGATTGAGTATATGTAAAGAATTTTTCAGGAGACCCTCTGCAAGAGAAGTCGGATGGACCCTTCCAGGAGCTGCTGACCACCTTTACAGCAGTCCCAATAAAAAACAGACCCACTTGGATTCACTACTCTGGAGTCAGGGAAGCTCCTGAGGAGACACGGACCTCAGAACCTGCAGGATCGACTACCCTCAAATTCATTAAATGCTAGTCGTTGGACTTTTGATAAGTATAATGATTCTGAATCAAACTTCTGCCCAAAACTAGCCAGAGTCTTAACACGGGTCTGTAAACAGCCACGATCAGATAGGAAAATGCAACACATCTGCTATAGTCTTGGAAGCAACAACAGCCCTGACAGGCTGGCAGACTCAAAATTCGGCCACAAGCATTTTTGACAGGAAAAGCCAAAGAAAAAAGAACCACAAGCGGGGTGTAGAGTGTTCAGACTACTCTCACAGGTTAATTGGACACCCAAAACTAATATTACTGTATGAGATTCTTCGAACCCATACGTCCCCTACAAGTCATATGGAAATATAATTAGCCAGTATTGTATGCAAATCTGATCAGTGCTGGCACACCTTTACTTTACACAGGCCAGTTTCTGTAATCTGTGCCTGGTCTTTCAAGGAGGGGAACATATCAAGGAGATTTATAACAAAAGTAACATCAGTGCTTTGACTACTAAGTCTTCTATTAAACTTTCAGCTAAAACCACCCCACATCCCACAACACTCTCTCCAACTTGTGAAAGTGTCCACAAGGTAACTTGTGCTGGACTTTATGTAATCAGGCAATCAAACCAGCAAAAGATACTGCTAGATCCCACATACTCACTGAGAAGAGTTCAGATAAATATCCAGGCAAACATATCTCACTTGCAAAAAGACTGTCAGACTTACATACAGCAGAGTCTCAAACAACTAACCAAACCTGATTATATTGCTGATAGGTATAGACATTGATCTTTTAAAACAATGCTTAAACACCCTGACATACAAAAATTGGTCCAGGAAGTAAACAGAATGACTCACTGCATGCTTTAGCAAGTAAAGCATGACACAGTATAAAAAACATACTAACCAAGGTAGAACAAGTAGGTGAACATCACTGGGGAGATATTTTCGTAGGATTTTCTCCCACAACAACACAAGTGTTTCATTTTCTTATATTACCATTCGCAGTTTTGTTAGGAGCAATAGCTTTACTACCCCTAATTAATGTGTGGCTATGGTTCAGGTTGAGTGCCATACCCAAAGGAGTACAACTAATCTGGGCAATGCAGAGTCTGTATCAAGAGCAGCCAATTTTAATACTTCACAAAAGAATTTGTGAATGACAAATGAAAGGGGGGAATGGAACAAGAGCAAGGCCACGAAAGAGTTAACTTAGTTGGTAAAACACCTTGCTCTGCTAAACCAAGAGAAAAATTGCTTAATGTTTGTTCTGCCTGTTCTGCTAGAAGAACATGGTAGCATTACTGGTTAATAGCTTGTTCTCTTCTGCCTACTGGACCTAATCTTAGAACAATCAACCATGTGGTCATAAATTAAGACAAGGTATACATTTGAATAGGGAAGAATGGCTTTAAGCCAGTGGTTTTTGCAGGCTTCAATAACCAGGTCACTAACAAAAGAAACGGAGGAGGTCAAAGTGAGGTAGAAGAGCAGATGACCCCCCGAGTGAGGCTGAAGAGCAGAAACAACCATCCAATATTGATGCCAAGGGAAGAATCTGGAAAGCTCCACCCCAAGCCCCACCTGGACTCTGCCTAGACCCCACCCACAATTAATATGTATGATTAGTTGATGTAACCACACGAATATGTATGTTTAAATGTTGTAATCAGGTATTTAGACTATATAAATTACCTTGCTTTTCACTGAGGTCTTTAGGCAGGTTTGTTCAGTGTGAACTGGCTTGCCTCCAACATTGTCAATAAATATCTTGCTGCTAAAAAGATCCAAAATTCTCTTAGCAGTTCCTTTTATTCTGAGCTTTTTCAGCCTCAGAATTGATAACTAAAAGACCTCAGTCATTCACCAGCTAGCACAGAGGTTAGAACTGCTGGTGCAGGGCACCACTTCCCAAGGACTACTGCAGCCAAGAGATTAAAGGAAGCAAAGCTAATTACCAGGTAAAAACTGGTACTCACCCAGACCAACCACCATGGGCAAATCTCTCTCTCTCTCAGCCTGGAGGGGTGACCTTAGCTGGTCTCTGCCAGCAGAGGCTCCACAGAACCTCCACCACTGCAGTGACAGGCCCTTCACTGAAGGGTTTATAATGTTTTTTTAGATCATTTGCTCCACCATTTGTGTTTTCACAGCAATGTTAAAACACACTTGAGCACAGGTTCTGCTCCTTGCTGCTCTCCCAGCCCTAAGAAATAGCTGTGGTATCACCACTCAGGCAGCTGCATTTAATGAAGTTATTGCTGCAGACACACAGATCAATGGTCGAGAAATTAAGGCAGCAAAAGCTCTGTGCCCCCCCCTCCCGGAACATTCCTCTCTGGGAGCACAAATGGTGCCTAACTCTGTTTCCAGATTTTTCTCATTCAAAATCAAAGGCTTTCCTTGCTCAAGGGGATGAAGAAAAAGGCATCTTTAAAATCTAATACTGCAAACTCCTCTAGGTTATTATTTCAGGTGGTTCTCTCAGTTCCTGCACAAATCAATTATCTCTCCCCTTTCCTTTCTTTACTGATACTTGGATTCACTTTTTCTACCAGCAAACCATACTTAGCAAACTCAGCTGTTACTGGAACCAACCCACCTGGCTTTCTAATTTTAAAGGATACTCATTATGCCTTACCAGTGTAGATCCCAGCTTAGAGGTAATTCTTACAGGTTCTGCCCTTGTCCATTTTCCTGGAATTCCACTGGCCCACATGACAGGAACAACTGCATCTTCAACTTCAGCCAGGATGTTGCTACTAACAGGGGTTATTTCCTGCACAAGAAGAGCTTCTGCTTTGACATATTTAGTTTCAGGAATTACAATCCCAGTATTCCCATTTTTCCACATAATTTCTGCCTCAAGTTTTCCAATCAATCTCTTCCTAGCAAAGCTCTAGGGGAGGTTGGGAAATAGAGAAACTGAGGAATTACCCATTGTTTTCCCTGTCACACCAACAACCTTTACAGGGTCATTCCTTAATTCTCCCTCTAATGTGTTAACAACTGAGGAAGTTGGACCTGTGTCTGACTAACACGTGGGCAAAGGAGATGGCAGGGACTGGAACCCACACCTGTAACCAGATGGTGGGGACTAGAACCCACACCTTTCACTCATGTAGCTCTTACAATCACAATTAACAGAAAACAGCCAATTAGACCATCACTAATAATTTCTTAATTCCAACATCAAACTTCTTTTACAGTTCTATCACCACTTTTATAACCCAATTACATTACATTAGAGAGCTCCATTTCTATGATGGGTAGGTACAAGAAAGCCTTAATAAAACTCCAGGAATCTTGCTTTGAACTCACCAGGTCCAGGGACCCAGAGGATCTCTCCAAATAATCCTTTCAGTGCACTCTGGAGTCCTCAGGGTCCTGGAACCCAGGGAGCATCAACAGCCCTGTCCCTCCAGGCATTCCCCAATTTGGTCCCAAGGTTTCAACATACAACCCAAAACTGATTTCTTCAAGATTCCTTCTTTGGAACCTCAATAACACAAATTTAATCAAATACCAGTTTCCAGGGCCAAAAAACCCTCTAACCTCCTAAATTAATATCCAAAATACCAAATACTCCACTAATATGTATGGGTAGGAAGCCAGAAGATGGCCTTATTTATAAAATCCAGTGGGATCTTGCCTGTGTCACAGACTGGTCCAGGGATCTGAGGTTCTTCCCAAGAAAATCTCAGTGCTGGCATGAAGGTCCAGAGATCCCTCAGATCCACAGGAGAACAGGCAGAGGGTCCCTCCAGGAGGGGCCAATTCTGCTGCCTGAAATCAACTTTTAAAAGAAACCTCTAATACTCAATTGGTGAGTTTTAGAAGGCAAGCATTCCTTGATTACAACACCCTGCAATCATTCCAGCCCACCAGGCACTCCCAAAGTGCGCATAGAGGGATCTCCACTGCAGCTGATATGGCAGCACCACATGAGGATTCATTTTCGTTCCCTGCATTCCTCTTACATACTCAGGACATTTCCCAACACTTATTACCATATATACAAATCTTTTTAAGGACTCTGAGGGGCTTCATCGAGTGTCTCTTGTGGTCATTTGTGCCTGGAGCCCCCCAAGTTCTCAGTGACCACCTTCAAGACAACTCACCTGCTTACATAGTAACTTGGTGTTTCTTGGCTGGCTGCCTGCCTCAGTTCCCTTCTTCATTATGTCTTTCCTTTGCTTGGTTAGTACTTTTAAATCACTTGGCTCAGGCCCACAGAGTTTCTACATTCTGCAGAATGCTGCAAAAATTGTTCTCGTTACATCTCAAAACTCAGATGTCAGGGAACAAGTCAGAAATGCACTAATTCAGGGCAGCACCTCAAAACATGGGGGGAAAGATACCATTAACATTCCACCCCTTCCCTTTGTAAACAAACACCAAACTGTTTACATACAACCAATGAAATACACACTACAACTACCTGACACTTTCAGACTAACCAGTGCAAGTCAGTTGCTCAATTACACAATGTTAACTTTTTTTTTTTGAGTTTCAGTTATCATACAAAAATCAAGGAGATCAGAGACTCCCCCTATAGCTTTACTTTCAGGGAAGAATAAAGCCAAAACCAAACCCAATGCCAGTGCTGCCGCACCTCAGGCTTCCAAAAAATCCCAGGGGATGCTTTTGGCTGCTCTCGAGCACAGGGAGGAACACAATGTCACCACCCCTCGGGGCATAGCTGAGAACCCACATAATCTTGTCTTGGTGGATTCGATATTTCTTGACATATAACATACAGATGTGTTATACTTTCGGGTGGTTACAGGGGTATTAATTGCCTAGAGGTAATCGTGGTGGACATGACCCACCTCAAATCCCACTCAAATAAACCTTTCGCACAGATTGCACTGCCGAAGTTCCCCCAAACTTAAGTCAACTAAAATAAACTCCCAAAAATTAACTATGTTCTGGACATCTTGCCAGTACAAGGGGTTGATACTTCTCATGAACACTACAATTCACACATATGCACAGGCAGCACTAAGAAAACTAGGGCTGGCTTTAAAGCAAAACTACACCCAAATAAGAATTACAACACATGGAATTCCAAGCCCAAAACAGAGTCCGTAAGCTGACAAAAACATTAATCCAAAATTGGCAGACAACATTACAAATGAAATACAACATAATTCCAACTACAGATACCAGAAGAGTGTGGCAGAGGTACTAGCAGCATGACACAGGCTATCCCCTGTTTTCCATGTAAGGACTTATGGACAGCAACACAAAGACCAGACCCCTAATCAAAACCTGAGCCCAGGAATGTCTGCTCCTGGAAGAACCGCTGGAGAAAAGTTCCAGGGGACACCAAGAGAGACTCCCAGGCGAACAGAGAGTAGCGTCTGGGGTGCCAGCTGAAACAAAGAATCAAACCCAACGGCAGAGAGTCATTGGATGGGACATTCCTTTTTAATTCAACCGGATGGAGACAGAGGAAATAATTCACCATACTCGCCTGTTTTGGCTACAATCTTTTGAGGTATTTATGCATAGTTACTTTCAAAAGCTCCACGCAAAGATTCACCCTTCCCCATTGCACTATGGGTGTGCTCAGTGTTCCTCTTGCTGTTCTTTCATGGAGCAAGATTGCCATCTAGTGTCCACTTTTCTGGTAGAAGAATGTGGGGAAGTGGCTTGCATCTTCCTCACTGTGGAGTCTTCCTCGAAATGGCAGGCTTCCTGGCATGTGTCAAATTCTTGCTGACCTCTAACTCCATGATTGTTATATTTCCTACTAAGACACTTAGATTTGTCATTAGTTAATATAAATTAAGATTGTTCTCTACGTAAAAAATTCTCTATTGAATTTACCTTGCAGCAAAAACAATCTCTATTGACAAAGTTCTGTGAAGAGTATAACTTCTGTAAATTAATTTCCTCCAGGTGCACTACTCCAGTATTCTTTTATTAGCTCAAGTTCCCTATCTTTATTTTGTGATATAAAACTGACTTAGGAGAAAAAAATTAAATTAGCATGAGTCCAGGCCTCAGCTGATTAAAATAAAACACTACAAGGGTCAGAGGTCATTCAATTCCTAAACTATCTGAGATGAAGGCATCTCTCTCTTTCAGCAGAGATCCTCTCAAAGCACACATCTGGCTCTGTTTGGTTGCTGCTGTTGACAGCTGAGACCTGGGAGCTAGCGATGCACAGCCGTGGGTGCCGGGGAGGTGGATGGCAGTCCTTTCCCCCATGGTCCACATGGCTCTTCTCTCTCTTTGGGCAGACACAGCAGCAGGATGTGGGCAGAGCGCACATCACTAGCCTCTCTCCCTTGCCAGGCTCAGTGGGTCACTCTCCTCTTGCTCTGCTATGGGGCGTTTACAAAAAAAATCTGCCATGAAGTCAAGGGATGAAGCATGAGAAGATGATGGATTTATTACCATGGAAAAGCTGGAGTGAAAATGCCAAGGACATTCTCTCCCTCATGCTGAGAGGAAACACCAAAGCCAACCCAGTCTGGCTAGACGCAGGGGACAGCCAGGTATCCAAAGGAGGTCTGCAGGGACATGCAGATGCCCAAAGGGACTCGAGGACAGGTGCACATGCTCCAGCAGGCTCAGCTTCCCGTGCTGGAGCAGGCAAAGTGCCACAGAAGGTCCCCACTGCGGAGGAAGAAGCAGTACAGAACATGGGGATGAACTGAGTGAAGCCCCTGTTCCCTGACCCCTCACCACCTGCTGATACTCTGCTGCCCCCTGCTCTGATCACACCAGTGCAGGTTGTGATGGCTGTGTCCAGTTTCCAGCACTCTGGGGGATGCATGGCCACAAGGCAGTCAAGTGCTGCCAGGGACAGCGTCTGCAAGCAGGACTCCAAGTCTATCTTCTTTCTTTAGAAAGAGCAAGAAACACCTGCTGGGACTACCATTGGAGCTAGCTGTGCCTGGACAATTCTCTGAGCATGAGGAGTTTACAAAGCAAAGGGATCCTGTCTGAGCCTTGAGACTCGAAGGCTCTGTCTCCCCAATAGCCTGATCTGACCACACCCTCCAGCAGGACACAACCAAGTGTCCCTTGCCATTGCATATCCTTACGTCAGTTGCATTGACCACTGAATTTTGTTAATTGACTCATTGCTTTAAAAAAGTATATTGGGATGGCGGAAGCTCGTAGGAGACACAGCAGCACCTGCAGGAGGAGGAGGAGCGATGCCTCCTGTCCTGCCATGGTTGCAGCTCCTATAGGAACACAGCAGTACAGCCTACCAGAGTGGATCCACTTTGGCTGCTACCATGGCCATTGCACCACCATCTGGTCCCTGGGTGTGCTGCTCTACATCATGGTGTGCAGCAACTTCCCCTTTGAGGAGGACCAGGACATCATGGCGGGGCAGCTTCTCTTCTGGCAGCAGGTCTCTTCAGGTTGGTCTCTGCCTTTGGGCCACTCTGGGAATGATGGGCTTTAGGAGAGACCCCCTGCACACTGGCAGTGCACTCACCAGCTCCATGGGAGGCTGATCTCCTATTCTTGGCTGCAGGAGGTGACTCATGACGGGGCTGATCTCACACGGCATGTCCTGCCATCCCGCTTTTGGTCCCTTTCTTCCAGGATCAAACTCTTGTGTCCTTCCTGCTCAGCTATAGTACAGCTTACAGAGGCTGAAACAACCCAAAAACTGAAAAAACCGCTGCTGTTTCACACTTCACATCACCTCAAGTGACACACAGGCACTTGTGTGCATTCCAAGGCCGAGCAGGCACAGGGACGGAGATCTTGAGCCACTGCAAAAACTGGGAGAACAAGCAGAAGGGGTAAAATGTCCTTTCAGGTCAAGTCCTGACCCAATTCTTCATCTTTAGTTCCCTGAAATGGGCAGGCAGGGCCAGGCCCTGGGCACACACACATGGCCTCATAAGTCATCAGGAGCACTTGCAAGGAAAACCAGGGTAGGAGGCATATTATAGCATGAAGTCACGACAGCTTTATTGCACCTTGTAGCCCTCAGTTTTTTAATCATGGTTGAAGGAGTTGTATTTCCACCGACTTTCTTTCAGGAAACCTTCCTATTCTAACACAGCATCACAGAATCCCAGTAGCACCTGCTGACCAGAAGACAGTGTTCTCCCTTCAGATGTGTACTTTAATGTGGTCTATTTTTGGCAGCTCTGAGCTTCCTCTTCTCCTCTTCAGCTTTAGGAAGGTAAAAAAGAACCTACCTTCTGTGGTGGCTTTTCTTCTCATCCACAGTTGCAAGCTATTGAGATCCTGGTCTCGCTGATATGGTGTTGGTCTCATTCTGCCCCCCAAAATATCTTCCTTTACCTTAAAAGCAGCTGATAGAGTGAGAAAGTGCAGTCTAGTTATGGCCAAGCACCCAAGTGCCACCCCAGGCCTTGTAGCGAGGTATCAGAGACAAGCCTGCACCACCTTCTACCTACCACCCTATCCTTTGAAATAAAGGATGATTATTTTTGTTTCCCCCCTCCCTTTTATGAGTCCCGCATCACCAGGGAAGCCTGTGGGTGTAACACCTGTGCGCGTTTTCCACAGATTACCCCTGTTTATTTAAGGGGTGACCCCTCCCAGCTCTCAGCTTACCTTCTTATGGTGGTCCTTTCCTTGTGCTGCTTGTCCTTATGATGGAACATCTGCCTAGGGCTAGAAGTGATTCCTATTGGCGCCAAACCCTTGAGGGAACTCTGCCAGCAAGGAGGTGACACTATTCCTTTCAGGGAATTGTGGAGAATGAGAAGGTGCTTTGTCCTCCTCAGCTCCTCATGGGAATCGCTCTCCAGAGCCCTCCCTGAGGGGTCAATTCCAGCTGCTCAGGGCGAGACCCCTCACAGAAAAGGCTCCTTGGGCGAAAATGAGTTTTCCCGGCGTGGTTTCCCCCTGGGAGAAGGCGAGGGAGCCGTTTCAGGGATGGATGAAGAAAAGCTTGGAAGCCGCTGAGCCGCTGACACTCTGCCCCCTCCGAGGGGACAGGGGGAGGCGACACTCTGCCCCCTCCGAGGGGACAGGGGGAGGCGACACTCTGCCCCCTCCGAGGGGACAGGGGGAGGCGACACTCTGCCCCCTCCGAGGGGACAGGGGGAGGCGACACTCTGCCCCCTCCGAGGGGACAGGGGGAGGCGACACTCTGCCCCCTCCGAGGGGACAGGGGGAGGCGACACTCTGCCCCCTCCGAGGGGACAGGGGGAGGCGACACTCTGCCCCCTCCGAGGGGACAGGGGGAGGCGACACTCTGCCCCCTCCGAGGGGACAGGGGGAGGCGACACTCTGCCCCCTCCGAGGGGACAGGGGGAGGCGACACTCTGCCCCCTCCGAGGGGNGGACAAGGGAGGTCAGACTGGGCTCCCTCTGGGGGGACAGGGAAGGCGACACTCAGCTCGCCGTGAGGGGACAAGGGAGGTCAGACTGGGCTCCCTCTGAGGGGACAGGGAAGGCGACACTCAGCTCGCCGTGAGGGGACAAGGGAGGAGACACTCGGCTCCTCCCGACGGGACAAGGGAGGTTAGACTGGGCCCCCTCTGAGGGGACAGGGAAGGCGAAACTCAGCTCGCCGTGAGGGGACAGGGGAGGTCAGACTGGGCCCCCTCTGAGGGGACAGGGAAGGCGAAACTCAGCTCGCCGTGAGGGGAATGGGGAAGGTCAGACTGGGCCTTACCTGAGGGGACGGGGAGGCGACACTTTGCCCTCTCAGAGGGGACAACGGAGGCGACACTCGGCTCCCCCCTGGGGGAACACGGGAGGTCACACCGGGCTCCCTCTGATGGGACAGGGGAGGCGACGCCGTTCCCCGAGTCCCGCCCGGCCCCGCCCCCGGCGCCGTCTCCAGGAAGCGGGCGGAGGAAGCGGAGGAGCCGCGGGGATGGCGGGCAGCGGCCCGGCGGTGAGCGGGGGGAGCTCCGGGGACAGCGGGTGGAGCGGAGGGGCCGGCGGTGAGCGGGGGGAGCTCCGGGGACAGCGGGTGGAGCGGAGGGGCCGGCGGTGAGCGGGGGGAGCTCCGGGGACAGCGGGTGGAGCGGAGGGGCCGGCGGTGCTCGGGCCGCGGGGCCCGGGCCGGCGGGGAGGGCCGGGCTGGCCGTGCGGTCCCCGCGGTGCTGCCCGTGGGTTGTCCGGCATAATCGGCCCGCGTCCTGCCCTGCGTGTGCCTCTTCTCCTCCCTCTCGTCTGGTGGCACGGCGGCCTCCCCAAACCCTGCCCGCAGGGCCGTGGGTTGTGGTTGCTGGTGTGGTTTTCTGTAGGGTGAGGGTGTTGTGCTCTGCGGGGTGCTGGGCTCGCTGGGGATTTGTCCTGATGCGCCCTAAGCGCATCCCTGCTGCGCTCCGAGAATTAAAGGATTGGGCTCCTCTTGTGTGGTTTTAGCTGTGCCTTGAATTGTCGCCCTCGTTTACACGAAGGGAACTTGACGCGTGCTTTTGGTAAAGGAGGTGTATGTATTGTACAACCCATTAATGATAATGTTTCGTTAACTGACAGTGTAAAGGCCACTGCCATGGGCCTCATCGGCCTCACATGCCCGGCAATCCCAGCGCCCACGGGGATCAAGGTCTGCCAGGACCGTATCCCATCGTTGAAGACCCCAGCACCTGCGACATCGTCAAGGCTACACAGTGAGTGCATGTCCCTGGTGTTGAAATAGGTGGGAGTGTTGCCAAATGCGGTCCAGGGTGGGTATCCTAACAAAGAAAAGGTTTTCAGTTTCGTTTTTCCTTTGTGGTGTAAGAAGTTTGAGTCATACTCGCAGGCACATGGTGTGACTCTTGAGGGTGTCTCCTGGCTGAGAGTTGGGCTCTGTGAACCTTGTGGGCCCCTTCCCATTCAGCATATTCTGTGACTGTGAAGAAAGGTCATTTACACCTCCTATTGTAAATATTTTTATCATGAACAAAGGTATTTCAGGTAGGTTTCTTAGGCAGAAAGTTCCACCCATTAAGGCTCAGCCCAGCTCTTTTTGCAAGAATGCATTGTGTGCAATGTGGAATTTGCTCCAGTAGGAACTACGGCGCGAGGCTTACTGAAATTTATCTTTTCTTTAGTATGTGGCTGTCTCCATACTGGAGGATATTTAACAAATGATAAATAAATTGTTTTGCCTTTTTTTTTCCCCCCCCTCATTCAAGGTATGGAATACTGGAGCGATGCAGAGAACTGGTAGAAGCGGGATATGATGTTCGACAACCAGACAAAGAAAATGTGACTCTTCTTCACTGGGCAGCAATAAACAACAGACAGGAGCTGGTTAAGTAAGTTCAGGTGTCCCTGTGGAAGTAACACCAGTGTTCTGCCACTGTTACTTATAATCACTTTGCTTGCTTTTGTACTTGTAAACAAAGGAACCTACTGCTTGACAAGAAAAGCATGAAATTGAAATTTTAATCCAATTACCTTTGTGAAAATGACACTGAAATGTAAAGATAGTATGGTCTCTTTACATGTGAAATCATGTAGTATATTAAATCATTGGATTTTCCTGGGTTTGGTCTGTTTAACAAACATGACAGCTGATTTTTTAAGTGCTTTGCTAATGACTATGTTTTTTTCTTANTCATTGGATTTTCCTGTGTTTGGTCTGTTTAACAAACATGACAGCTGATTTAAGTGCCTTGCTAATGACTATGTTTTTTCTTGAACATTTTCTCTAAACAGTGTCCTTCACTGCAAAACCACTTTTGTCAGTGTGTTTCTCTAGTGGTGTTTTTTTTTTTTTAAATTTTATTATGACCCATTTACTACTAGAGCTATGTTACCAATAGTATAATGTTTTACTGTTTTATTATGTCTTACCATGGTCTTAATCTTATTGTGTTGTTTTTACACAGATATTATATTTCCAAAGGTGCGATTGTGGATCAGCTGGGTGGTGATTTGAATTCAACTCCCCTTCACTGGGCCATTAGGTATGTTGCTTTCGAGTGTAAATCTGTTGATATTAACAGCCATAGAAGCATTTTGTGGGGTCCAAAGAACAAAGCACTCCGTGTCTGGAGAAAACATAATTATTCTGGGATAACTTCCCTGAGTGCCAGTTCTCACATGGGAAGATCAGTGCTTTCTTCTGGGTTTTCAGTCTTCTTCCAGAGTTGGATACTGGAATGATTGCTCACAGGAGAAATTGCTGTAGAATAACTACTGTATTCTAAATAAAGTTTGCCCTAGGCTGATTTATTGAGGTATATATTTAGTATAATTTCCTGATACAAACTTGTAGCTTAGAAGTAATTTCCTGAATAAAAACATGAGATTCTAAAAGAAAATTGGGTTTTGTGGGTTCTCTATGAGAATTATTAACAATGCTTTCATGAAAATACCCATTTTTTCGTCATCTCTATAGTTTCATTTCATATATCGTTGTAGACAAGGACACCTACCCATGGTCATGTTATTGTTGAAATGTGGAGCGGATCCCAGTCTTATTGATGGGGAAGGATTCAGTAGCATTCATTTAGCAGTGCTCTTCCAACACATGCCCATTGTAGCTTACCTCATATCAAAAGGCCAGGTATGTTGGTGATGTCCCAAGTGTTGTGTTCTACTTAGGAGCAGCTATCTGTGCGTAGGATATAGTTCAGAATTAACTGGTTTGTTTTCTAGATGATAAGGTATTTTTGTGTGTTATAAGTTCTGAGAAACTTAGATTTTTTTTATATATATATTTTTAAGCATTCTTTGCTATTCCTGTCATCCCCACACATCCAGATTCACATACATTTCACAGTGTTTAAGGAGCATTGCTAAGGCCTTGCAGCTTTGTGGTGCTGTGTGAATAACTGGCATTTAAACCTGAGGAAAAAAATATATGATGGATATACACCATGAAGTATTTATGATTTGATTGCAATTTTATAATTAATCATCTGTGGAATTGTCCATCAGTTCAAGTATGTAGAATAGAACAGGTCAGAATTTTTATCAAATTTATAAAGCAAACGCAGAAATTAAATTGTGTCCATGGTACTTGACGTCTCTCAGCTTACATCTGAAATAAGCAATATTAATAAAGTGTACCAATTTGCTAATAAAAATGAGAGGAGAATTCTTATATGACCTAGGCTATTTTATAGAAACACGGAGTGTTAGGATTTAAAATTTTGCCAAGTTTATATTCTTTCTCATGGAATTCTCTTTAGCAGAGTGACCGACTTCTGGAATGTAGGTGTAGGTGATATGTATCACAAACTTAATAAAGTTGTTTGCTCACCTATCTTCTACAAAAAAAAAAATCCAAGTGATTAACTTTTTTTTCTTAAATCTGCTCTAATGTATTGGTGAGTGGAGGCAGGGAACAAGGAAACCTTCATTGTTAAGAAAAGTAGGTAAAGCAAGTTAGGTCTTTATGCCTTGCAATATGTAATCAACTAATATTCCTTTGTTCTTTTAATAAACCTGTTTTATGTCCTTGGGCATTCTGTTACATACCTGTGTTTATACAAGAAGGATGGTTAACATTGCTTTACAAGGTACACTTTATTTAAAGTATTTCTATGCAAAAGAGGACAAGGAATATGGTTAATGTCGTTCACTTGGAAATAGCCTTAGTGGAGACTCCCTTAAAAATGTCCTTAGTGGGAACTTGGATTATTCAAAAAGGACTGATGTGCAAGGCTTGTAGAGGGAGGAAAAATGTTTAAATGAGTGTGGGTGTCTTGGCTGATAGAATTTGGTTTCTTTCCATTTTCTTTTCATTCATGAAGTTAAGCCAGTTGTATAGCTCCAACTCTGACCATCTCACTGTTTCTGGAAATCACTGGTAATAAGTTACCTTTTTCTTATTCTTAGAACATAGACACAGCAGACTTCAATGGACAAACACCTTTAATGTTAACAGCACAAAAAGCTGTTGGGTAAGTACTGAGTAACTAAAGAAGGATTTATTTTATTGTACCCAAGAAGCAGGGAGGTGAATTTTTTCTTCCTATTTTGTTCCCTTTCCTTTGTACTAAAACAGGCAGTGTTTCAGAGATCAGGAGTTAGGAATTAGCTCATTGAATATAGCAAAGAAAGTCAAAAGGATTTCTAAAAGAAGTTCAGGTTTGTGGCTGAATCATCTACTGCCTTAATGCTTTCCCCGAAGTGAGAACGAATGGATGTGGATGCAGTGAAGTCTATTTAGAACAAATGAAATGTGGAGATACAAGCTTACACCTGGTGTTGTAAAAGATATAATGTGTTATATTCTTCATATTTATTAAAATTGTAAGATAACATGGTCTGGGGAAAAAACTCTTCAGGGCAGGTCCTGAATTCTAAACTTCTGAGCTCTGTTGTTGATGAGCTTCTTCTGAGACAAGATGTTGCATATATACTGTTTCACAGATGGAACAGTTGGTTTATAAAGTGTTCAAAAGTTTCATTTCCAGTATAGATTATCTTCTGTTCATTAACTATTACACTTTGTTTTTGTCTAGACCGGAACCCACAAGGTTTCTCTTAAAGTTTAACCCCTCTCTCAATGCTGTAGACAATGTTCAAAAGAATACTGCACTGCACTGGGCAATAACATCAGGAAATATCAGTGCAGTGGATCTGTTGCTGGAAGCTGGTGCCAGCCTGGACATAAAAAATGTCAAGGTACGTGATATTTCATCTCACGTAGCATGAATATGTAAAATGAATGTAAATAAAATCAGTCCTCTCTGTGTTGGATGCCAATTGCAATGGGGGTTGACCAAGAGCAGATGTTCTTAGTCTTCCCCATAATCAATTAGCACCTTACTTGGTGTGACTCAAAGTATGAATGCAGAGGTTCTTTGCAATAATTGCTTAATGAGCATCCAGGTTGTGTGTCATTGTTTCATTTTCTTGATTTTTATTTCATTTTTTTTCTTTTTGTTTTCTTGGGCGTTTAATTTCTTTGTTTTTCGTTTGGCTGTTTTCTACTTCCAAATATCCTGAGGACAAATGACCTTGGGCAGATTTTAAAAAAATAGTTCCTTAGTGTCCAGTCAGACTCATAAAGACTTCAAAATATGTGTGAAAACTGGTGCTTGACAGTGCCTGTTTGTCCATTCAAAAGGGTTGGTCACATATGAAAGTCTTCCTCTTAATATTTATAGAAACTGATAGTGAGAAGTATAAATGTTGACAGTATCAGTTCCCATGACATAGATATGTTATTGGAGGCAGTCCAACAGAACTCATATGGATGCAATCTGTTTGGAAGTATGTTTTCAGAATTACCAAGCACTGAATTCAGCGTGTTAAAACTCTGAATTTAGCTTACTTTGCCTCAAAAAATAGGGGGTAGGTGGGGCTGGGAAATAACTGCCCAGTTATTCTTGTATTAACTATCCGTTTCTTGGTCTGTTAAAAAGGTATGTATTTGTGTTAAGTGCATTAATAAATAACCGTTTGTTCTTAAAGGGAGAGTCACCACTTGACCTTGCCTATCAAAGTCAGAATCACTTCATGGTTTATATGATAAAAGAGGAAGAAAGAATAAGAAGCAGGAAAAATAACAGGTTGCTGAAAATAGTGGAGAAATATGAGGTAATTTCCCTAGTGATAATGAACTGAGATAAAACTACAGCATGCTGTGTTTAGAATGTGATGCTAATTATTCTAACGAGCAACTTCTGACTTTTCTGAATATTCTTTAAAAGCACACAGCAGTGTTTTGAGTGGGGTTTTTTATGTCATTTCTCCCTCTCCTGCTTTTGATGTATTGATATCTCCTTGTCTATCTTGAGCCTTTTGGCATTTGTTATTACATGAACTGAATACTTTTAGGCATGTCTTGCTTCAATACTTTGCCATATTCTAACAATAATTATTTTAACAGCTCTTCCTGATGCTGGCAACATCCTTGACATTGATGTGGGCCATAGGATATGTCATGAACTTAAGTTCTGATTCTTGGCTTTTGAAAGGAAGTTTACTTCTCTGCCTGCTATTTGGGATGGCTCTGTTTGTCAGGTTTGTGGCTTTTTTTCTGTGTATGTATTTAGCTGTCAGAGATGTGATACATTTGTGGTAAGTGAAAGTAAACTTTGAAAAAGATACCTCCTGAGAAACAGTTGCAGAGCGCATGAAGAATTTTAATATATGTACTTTTTAGAATGAGTGGCCATTAGGTGTGCACAATAATAGTTTCTTGTCACTGAAAGATTTTTAAAAAGTCCAGTCTGTTAATTTTAATGTTAGAGTGTACTTCTCAGCCAGTGCTACAGCACTTCTCACGTATAACACTAGGCTGGAACAGAGCACTCTTCAGGTTTATTTTTGCATTGTTATCCCTTTGATAAAGTCCTTTTGAGTGACAGTTCTTGATTGCTTTGAGAGACTTGAAATACACTGTGAGTGCGACCTTTTAAAAATAACAAACTGTGTGATTTATATTCTATGGACTTGTGCTTTAAATATATATATTTTTTCTTTCAGGCAACTTGTGGGGCTCAAGAATTTAAGGTACCTTCCCACAGCATTTCTGCTAAGTTCAGTTTTTTGGATGTCCGTAACCTGGTTTTTCTGGTTCCTGCCTGATATCCTTTGTACTCTAGAAATACAATAGTCCTTATAGTTCCTTGTACATCTAAACCTGGTCATGCAATCTACTGAGCAGTTCCAGATAATTCCATGTGACTATTAATGTCTGGTAAGATTGTTTTGCTTCCACTGGTCAGGGGCAAAGTAACTTTGACTTTAAATTAAAGTTATGTACGGACTAAAAATCTGTAACTTTTTATCTTTAGCAGATTTTTGTCTATTGTAATCTCAGCTATTTCATATGTTACTGGAATATCAAAATGAAGATGTCAGTTATAAATCTATTGTCATTAGCATCTCCATGTGACTTTAATCTTCCTCATCAAACCTCTCATACAGTAATGTATTTTGGCATGTGGTATGACTGGATAACACATGTGTTAATAAGAATTTTAAAAGCGTGCATTCTTTCTAAAATGACAAGGATTTGAGTTAGTTGTGTTCATACTTCTGCCTTTAAAATCAATACCCTTCACATACTCCCTGAAAAAACAAAGGGACACATTTGTGTCCTGTCTATCTTTATTCACTTTGAATCCTTAGTATGCAGTGGATTCATTTCTGCCTCTTTTACTTTCTTTGAAGAGGCTTTTTACTGTAGAGTACAAAAACATTTTAGTAGTTTGCACTCTTTACAGTGCCCTGCTCTTTTGTTACGCAGAAGGCATGTATTTAGTGGTGAAGTTTTGTGAAAAGGCATTTAGTAAGATGCTTAGAACTGTAAATAATTTTCTGCTAAACCACCTATAATATACTGCTACACAGTTTTAATTAATTTTTAATTTTAATTAAGCCTTTAATGGCATTTTCTTTTGTACTGTTCCCAATTAAGATGTTCTTAATAGAATTGCCAGGATTAACTTCAATGAACTGATCAAGTATATTCCCACTGGGGAATGATGTAGTCCATGATGTAAAAATTCTATTCCTAGTGTCCCATTACCTTCAGAAATGGTTGGCAGTGTGTGCTTGTGGGGTTTTTTTGAGTGACAAAAATAGTCTCAGGATGGTTTTCAGTTCTATTTTTCTGACTGAGTATATTCAATTGCTTTTGGCTGAAATGAACAGGAGAGGGTAAAAGGCTGAGTGATGACTTAGGGGTTTGTGCAGCAGTCAAACATCTCAAAGCTGCCAGAAACTTTGACTCTGCATGTCTGACTGGTAGTGTTTAAATAAAATAGAAAAGCTTTGGAGGGGGGAAAAAAGAAATCAAATTAATTTTATATGTTAAATATTGAAAGGCAAAAGTCTGCACTCTGGTAGGGAGGATGACAGGGAGCTGAATTGTGATTCAGGTTTATACAGTTGTAAAGGTCTTCTCCAGCACTCAAACTGGACAGGTACTGAACTGTTCTGATATGATGGGCTCTGAAAGACAGAGGGGATCCTGCTGTGAAAGTGGTTTTTTTCCTTTTTGTGTGTTGCTTGAAAAGTAACCTAAACTAATTTTAGAATATTTAATTTGTTTGACAAATAGTGGTGATATGTGGTATAAGAATATATTCCTTAACATGAAATTTATATGTAACAAATATAATTCTTGAGATTGCTGTCATGTTCAGCATGGTGGGTCTTTTTTACTATTTCTATAAAACTTGGAGTACCGATCCTGGATATATAAAGACTTCAGAAGAAGAAAGAAAGGAGGTAGGTGACTTTGTAAAAAGAGATGGAAGGGCTAACATGATGCAACATGTATCTACTTTACAGAGCTACTGATTTTACCTGTGATATAATTTCACACAGAACTTCACTAAATGAAAGTTTTATATGCTATCTGCTCCAGTTGTCTGCAGAAAGATTTTCACAGTGGTCTCCTATAGATTTCCATGCTCATAAGGCATATCAAATGCTAGTAATTACCTCCACTTTATCAGGTGCTCTGAAGATGTGTATAATGGTTTGATTTTTGTGCATGAACATCATGCAAATAACATGCAGCTATTTTTTTAATGTGTTTTATAATGGCAAAAAGAAATCATGGGCAGCCAATCCGTAGAGAATTTAGTAGTTGGTCTCCCCAGCCTATAGATTAAGGAAAGCATTTTGTTTGTGATTTCATTTCTCCCTTTGAGGTTGTATTTCTTCAGATTGCCAGGGAGACTAAACTGATTTTTACCTTGTTGCTACAGGACTCATAAACATTGTCTGTTTGTGCTTGTAAAGGAACAGTAAATGTAGCAGCCCCCCCTCATCTCCCTGAAGTCTCACTATGTGAGAGATGCCTTTTGTCTAAACCCCATCTCACTTGGAAGTATATTTAATTCATGTTATTTATTAATTTTGGCAACACAGAGGTACTTTTTTGTCTTGTATTGGGTGAAGCTGCATTAGTCTTTATTGGTTTGTGTTTCTTGGGGACCTTTTCTCATAGCAAGTTCTTATTCTTGTCATTGCTTGGCACTCAAAATACGTAAAAACTGCAGAAGAACTAATGTAAAAATCTTGGTAGCACCTATGAAAATGTGATCCAAATGCAAGCACAGAATGCCTTGTTTTTCAGAACATTGTGGCTCTTGCAGAGACAGGTTGCTTGGACTTCAGAACATTCTGCACAACATGTCTTGTAAGTGAGGCTTTGGTATTTGTATTCTTTGTGAACCTATTTTACTCAATGCTGCTATAAACAATTTCCTCTCTACTTGCCACTCAAGCATTACGTGAGGGTTTTTTTCCGTTTTGTTTAGATTTTTTTATATCTTCTATGCTGAAAAGAGACGATTTGAGATCCTTGGACTCCAGTCTTAAAAAAAAAATAACTATTTTCATCTCTGTTTTTGCTTTTGTAAAATTAAGATGTATGGTTCTCATCTATATTCAATGTTGTGAGGTCTGTTACACTGTAGTTGTGCAAAATGTGCACAACCTGCAAGATGATGCTTTAAACTTTGAGCAAAACAGATGCTTCAGCTGTGAGTGTGTTCTTCTCCTTCATCCTCAACTAGGTAAGGAAGCCTTTGAGGTCTGTGCATTGCCTTGCTTGCCAAGCATGTGTAGCCAGATATGATCAGCATTCTCTGTGGACTGGACAGTGCATAGGTGAGTGTGTGTTTTATTAAATTTGCAAATGCTACGTATTTTAAAAGTTGCAGAAATAACATTTATCCCCTTGAAGAGACAGAGATACAAGAATATGCAGTTGATACTGAAGGTCTCTGAAAGGTGTCACGAGGAAATTAGTTAGATGGAAGAGAGAAAAGCAAATAAAATTAAGGGGATAGAGTGATCACTCTGAGTAGACACCACAAAGTCCAGAACTCCTTTTATTTTTGAGAGGAGAAAGAACAGGGTAGATATATCTGAGTCTTTTAAAAAGAAATTAAAAGAAGATGAAGGTGGTGGCTAAAGTGACTGCAGAATGATTACTTGCCAAGCACATCACACTAGATACAGGGATTTAAAATTGGTCCTGTCTTTACGTGGCAGGCAGTGAAATTTTGGAGCTTACTGCTCTCAAGAGTTTGGAGATACAGGCAGTGTCAGAAGGTTCAGACAGGGCTTAGACTTTTTGGACGATGTGTCCACAAACAGGTACTCAAAGAACTAGACAAGTGTGCACACTCTGACATTTTAATGCAGTAGCTGTGGGTGAGGAGAGTGAACTCCAGAAACTGGCCAGGCTTGTGTGTCCTCCCAGCCTTCCACTGCCTCTTGTCACTGTTAGAGACAGGTCTGGGAGGAGCAGCTGCACCCCTGAGATAACCCTGCAGGGCGTTGCTCGTGCTCTTGTGTTCTTCCCTCTTGCCCTCTGTCTTCCTTTCTAGCTCATTATTGGTGATACTCAAGATAGGAAGGTTAGACCTTTATATGTTTAACAATATATTTTTAGCACTTTTTTTTTAGAAAAAACGTTTTTTTGGTAATGTTAAATCCTTGGAAATATTTTTATGGTGTTTACTACTTACAGGGTGGTAGGACATCCTTCTGATGCATTGTCTCAAAGCTTTGAGCAGCAATTTTGTTGTAATTTAAAAGAAAAATTATTTTGTATCTTCTTATGCCAGTTTCTCTGACAGAGAGGTCTGGGGTTTTGTGCCTTTGCAATTCTGAGGCACAAAAGGTCAAGCCATTAAATTGAATAGCTTGGACTTTTCAGTCTCATGAGACAGTTTTACTGTTCATGGGGAGATTTGTGGTTTTATATTTAGTTCTCATCTAGCTAAAACAGCTGAAGGCATGCTCTGAAGAAGAGGCAAATCTTCATTGACTTTATCAGAACTGATGCTGTTATATAAATTGGGGTGGCTTACAGGAGAAAGTTGAGGGAGAGAGCAGCCTTGTCAAGCTCTTGTGGATAGCACAGGTAATAACAAGAAGTGGTTTTGACTTTTTATTCCTGTTAACTTTAGGGAAAATGCAAATAATGCTGAATTTTGAAATGTCAAACTTTTTTTTCTTTTTTTTTTCCCCTGCCTCAAATTCAGGTGTTGGGAACCATCGTTACTACCTATTGTTCCTGACTTTTCTAACAATGATGGGTGTTTGGCTGCTTTATGGAACTCTTCTGTGTATGTACCCGTGAATTTAGTTTAATTTACCTTTCAACTACATGTGTGTCTGGTCTTTATTTATCAGCATTTCATTTCCAGTAAGTGGAATTGTGCCTGCATGAGTGATAGAATATTTCAGCAGTGACATTATGGTTTAAAATATGAGAAAATACATCATATCTGCAACTTTGGTCAAATATCTTATTACATTTGTGTTGAATGAGAACTTAGATACAGCTCTAGTGGGATGTCCATTGGAAAATGAAATAGAAGGAAAGATTTTTGTCAGAGATGAAATAGGTACCCCATGTAGAGGAAGGTCAGGTTACAAGTCCTAATCTGGATGCCCTTTACCGTATGTAATAGATAATAAGTTCATAAGTACATTAGTACAAAAGCTTTATTGAGCTTATTGTTTGGAAATATATTATGTTGAATATTTGCAACCATTTCTTTTTGTTTTTAATGTTGTGATAACTTTGAAGAGAACTGTATATCTCATTAATAAATCTGAACTGCTACTTTGAAAAATTAAGAAATTTCTTGGAGGGGAGAGCCCTTATGTTGTAGTTCCTGAGGGTGAATTACCATAGCCCTAACCTTTTGCATATAAAGCAGAGGGAGTTCGTTTTATTTTATTTTATATTAAGTCACATTATATTGAAATGAGATATTCAGCATCCAAATGAAATGAACCAGCTATGACAGTGGAGGACACAGGACATGGGTGTGAACATGGGTTACATTCCTGGGTTTGAGTGGTGGTCTTAAGAAAAAAGCATATTTTCTCCTATGTGTGAAGAAATGTGGTGGGAAAACCTCCTTGCTGCTCTACTGATAGAGAGGGGGAAAAAAGTTTCTTTTACTTTGGGTTTATTTTGAGGTTTCATTAATACATTACGTGCATGTGTGGTAGGCTATAAGTAGCTCTTAAATTTGTAGAATCAGACATTCCAGTTTACATCTGTTTGACAGTGGTAGGGTGCTTCTTTCTTGGAGTTGTCACCATCATGTTGTCTTTTGTCGATGATGGTGTTTAAGAGAAATCATAAATTCTTGTCCTAAAATTACAAATAAGTGTGAAGCAAAACTTCAGGAGTCTTGATGATGAGAAATGGCATTTCAATATAATGTAAAAAGTGCATAGCCAGTGCCTTGGATGTTCCTTCTGTGGATTATGAACCCAGAATATAAAGATTATGCAGCCGGAATAGCAAGCAGTCGTGGATCTGTGTGGGTGCTTTTCAATGGGATATATTAAACATGGTATTTCAAGAGCATGTTGCCATGTAACACTCATTTCATGCAAATAATCCTTGTTCAGTTCTTAAGGGCTTAAAAATGTAATTAACTGGTTGTGTCTCTTCTCAGATTGGTCCAACCACTGTGCAACAAGTTACCATGAGGATGGATTGTGGACGTTCTTCACACAGGTCATGTACTGCTCTCCCTGGGTTTCCTACATCTTCACAGTGGCCTGTTTCCACACTGTTTGGGCCTCCTTGTGGCTCATTGTTCAGCTTTATCAGGTACTGTTTCCCTCCAGTTTGTGCTTTAAACTTTTCCCGGAATAATTTGCTCTCCTAAAAACTTTGTCTGCTCTCCTTGTCTGATTCCTGTCACGGCGAGGTGGTTCCCTTAAATCTAATGGTGGTACTTCAAGTTTCAGAGGTTCTTGTGCACTCAGCATTCCCTTGTTAAAAGTAGAATCACAGTCTCCAAATCATTCCTGTAGCTGAGTTCTGGATTTACTTACTACTCATTGAAGGTTCCAAACCTATAAAAAGTTGCATTTAAAGGCAAAATTTATTTGACTGATGGAATTGGTATTAGTGCCCCAAAAATGACACAAAAGCTTAATAGCACAATTAGTCCTGAATTTAAGATTCAGTGGCAGAGCTCAGCAGTGTCATTAGACTGTATTAAATCCCATTGCAATAACAAAAGTGTATGACCTGGATTTTATCTTGTTGAGGACTGTTAAATTTCTTGTTTGTTTTTATCAGAGCTTGGCTATGTGAACAAAATTGAGAAAAACTGTCTTAAAACATCTGGAAAACAGCTTGTTTAGCAGCTTTTAGAAAAGATGTCACTGAAATATGCATTAAGCATATTGAGCTAAAGACTTGTTTTACATCTTGTTTAATAGAAAAACCCCACAATTCTGCAATTTTAAATGTGTACTGCTCCATTTCTGCAGTGTCCAAGTCACTGAGATGTCATGCTGGGGTAAAAAACCCAGGATCTAGGAAGGATATTTACAGTTAACTCCTGTGTTTTGTGCACAGTCACTTGTAAATGTACTGCTTTGTGATATTTAGTGTGTCATTCAGTGCAGCGCCCTTGCAGCCATTTATGAGGGTTTATAAGATTCACGTTGATTAAAAAAAATTTAAAACAGAGTAGGTAAACAAAAACGCAGAAAAAAACCAAAGTTCATTGTTGAAACTCAGTGGAAGAGTCAAGAAAAGGGAGAAGTTATTGTTGAGTCTCTATGTACTTCTTCATTGCTAAAATATTTTGTGCTTTTTTCAGGGGATCTTTTTCTACCACTGTGTGGTAGAACGTAGAAAAAAAATCTGAGGGGATTTGATGCTGACCTGTGATGGATCTTAGACTTCTGCAGACATCTGTGGCAGTACAATCTGTAGGGACGCTCCAATTAAGCTTCCCTTGTCAGTGGAAGTGTTCATGTTGCAGCTTGCTGGGTTGTTTCAGTCCAAGTGACATTTGAAAATGTAATTTTCAGTCATCAATTTCAGCAGTACTAGTTTTGTTAGATGTGGCCAACCTCTTCCTCCCCCTCCCTTCTCATTAGTATCTTTTTGCATCACCAGAATTTTGATTTGTGCTGTTCATGTTGTAACCATTACTTACTTTTCCCTTTCACTAAGATTGCCTTTCTGGGGCTGACCTCTCATGAAAGAATGAACCTCCTGACACAGAGAAAATCTTCCAAACATCCTGTTTCGCTCAGGAGAACTCCATACAAGTGGGTATTGATCAATAATAGAGTATTTTAAATGGGTACTGATCTGCTTCATAAATGCAAAACCGTGATGGTCTGGGGATGTGCTGGTCGTGCCTGTTAAGAGTTGTGCTAAGAGGAGGAAAGGGACCTTTTTTCCCTTCACTGAGAACTTACTTTGCCCCAGGGAATAACCAGCAGAAGACCTGTGGGATTTGTTCTATGCATGGCTGTGTGCATAGGAAAATCAGTCCATTAGACACTATTTTGGGGGTGAGGTGGTGCTGTCCTTTGATTTGTTCCTCAGTTATGTCTGTTGTGTAGGATCAGCAAGAGAATTAAGGTATGAATTGGCCCCTTTCTGACTTCCCTTGCAGTATTTATTGGTACCAAGGTTTCCCTGTTTCCATGTTTCCTGATGTGTGCTAACAGATGGGATTTTACTAATCAGACGTTTGAATATCTGAGTTCAGCATCATCTATTCTCATTTTTTAATGTAAAACTTCAGCAAAGGAATAATGCTCAATAGAGAACTGTTTAATTAAAAAAAAAAACAACTCCACAATTTTAAAGCTGACAGGTTTATATCTTAAGTATTGTCTCATGATGAATGTGTATTTTTGATGTTTGCAGTCTTCTTTTTTAAGGTTTATTGATGCGTATTTTTCTCCTTTTCAGTCTTGGATGCTTCCAGAATCTTGCAGACTTTTTTCAGTGCAGTTGCTTTGGTGTGTTCAAACCCAACGTCATTGACTGGACCAAGCAATACAATGTTTTTCATCTGGCAAAGGAGAAAAATGTTCATTCTGTGTGAAGTTTTGCTTAGTTTCTAAAATGGTTAAGCTGAAAGCTAAATAAAACTGGATATTTTGTTCATTTTTTACAAATTCTTCTGAAGTTGCTTGGTTTTGTTTTATTATTGTTTCAAATACTAAATTCTATCTTGCATAAGCTAAGCAGGTTTGTATATTGAACAGTCACTGTGTGTCTGTGTATATAAAGTTTGAGCTGAAAATTTTATGTGATGAGATGACACTGAGAGTATATATTTTTAAAGGTGAGTTTTTAGGGCAGTATTTCAAAAACCCCCTGTTGGTACTCTTTGCCTTATACTTGCAGATACTAAAAGACAATTCCATTTGAAATTAAGATGAACGTTCATATTTAAAAACTTGTTATAACTATGTCTTGATTTTGTTCCTTATGCTGTGAAAACCTCTGTAAAGTCTTTGTATTTGAAAAGTTTACATGTAATAAAATAGAGCTTTCATACTTGTAAGTGTATTTTTGCAGACTGAAAGAGATTCAAGGGGCATGTCACCAGTGAGGTGGTAAAGACCAGGTAGGCACAAAACCGTAAGAGAAAGCCTGACTCTCTGCCTTATGTTTTACATGTTTATACCCTGTTAATGCATGAAAAGGGGTAAGTTCCTGATGAAAAATATATATAAAAATTTATATAAAAAGAGGGAATTATTCCCAGCTGCATGCATAGATCTTTAATAGCCAGTGTCAACCATGTTCCCAAGAGAAGGCTACAACATCAGTCTTGGACACTGTGGTGTGAATGTAAGTCTGAAAACCAACAGGGGAAGGGATGAAGATCTGGAAATTCAAGTTAAATATCATGTGCAACCGACAACGTAAGAGTCAAGTAGTGTAATGAAACAATTCTTGTAGTTAAGAAATGGGGATTTTGTTCATCTTGAAATCTGCAACATTGTAGAATGCAAAAGCACAAGCAAATTCAAAAATAACGTGAAGCACTGAGTACTTTATTGTAGCTGGAGAACAGTCAGTAACAAAACTTACAACACTGCATTCTAAGTAAGTGATGTTTTTCTTTGGAAATACATCCCTTTGAGAGAAAGAATTTCAAACCCTTTTTAGTTGTCTCAAAGCAAATAACATCTACCTTGTCATAACACAAAATGCCAACACGTTCAAAACAACTAGAGATTGGTGGGAATACAGACAGTTTGAGATGAACAAAGGAAAATACAGAGCACTTGGACCCTGCATTCCATATGGCATATCTGTTCTAATGGGACACTGCTGACTCTAAAATTCCAGTCTAAAATGTAAATACTACTTTAAGAAGCAATAATGTTCCATGAGGTTTTTTTGTCTTTACTTACTATAAAATAAACATCAATCTTGTTTTGTCGCTGTACCTTTTAAATCTAAGATTTCTTAAGATATAAGCTCCCGAAAATTCTTCCTGCAAGGTGGAAGAATCTTACCCAAATGCCCTATGTTCTTAGCAGTATATGATTTTTAATGTTTTACTTGACAAGTATCACTTGGTGGTATCAACAGCAATTTGAGACTGTTGCATCCGTTTCTTCTCATTCACACTCTTTCTTTTCCACTTGGGTGAGGCCTCCAAACCCAATTCCTTTGGGACCAAAATTTTTTGCATAGCAAACTGCAAAAGAAGGAGGGGGGAGATAAATGGGTTTGATTCCTGGATGCTCTTGGGTAGAGGTAAGTGTCTCTTGGTTTTAGTTTTTTAGATTACTACCAAATTTGAGTTAATAAAAGGAAGAAAATCTGAAGTGGTTTGTTTTGCACAAATGTTGACAGGTTTTAATAGTGAAACCGAAATCATGTATTTGAATTACACAAAAGTCACATATGGTGATGTCCAAAATATTATGAAACTGTAGATTTAAGATCTAAGTAATGTTTTTATTAAAGCTACTTTCCTGTCTGAAAATACCCAGTAAAACTTGGTCTGGTGAGTCATACAGGCAGAGTAGTAAGTCAGAGATTTTTCAAGGAGGTTGAAAGAACAGGATCATAGTCTAGAAACTATTGATGGGTGTTTAAACAATTTCCTTTGAACACTTATTGGTAAGTGTGTGCTTAATTATTTATCAGAACTCTGCTAGGGAAGGAGTAATGGTCAACATGTTTCTCTGACTATGTAGATTTGATCACTCACAGCTGACAGACTGTACCTGAAGTCACAATTTCAATATTCCTCTTTAGGGCTCTCTGTAAAGCTTAGCCTGGGATATAAAACCTTTGCATGTTTTCCCCTCCTTAAGCTGTTCCTGAGGGTCAAGTGAAATCTGTGAACTTTCTGGACTTAAGAAGAACATCTGGATGTATAATTCAGCATCAACGTGCTACCAATACAGTGGAAGTATCTTTAAACTTCAACTGGCAAGAATTCCAGTTCAGATGACCTTTGAAGATCTGTATCCATATAGATTTTATTTTAGTGAGTGAGATGGTGCAGATACAAGAGCCTTCCCAGCAGATATGGCCAATGTTTTGTTATAAGGTCTGACAGATCTAAGATTTGTAGGAAAAATTACAGCTTTAAACCTTAAATATTAATAGTATAAATGTCAGTGTTACCACAGCTCTTTGCATTTGGAAAGTGGTTAAAAAAAGATGAAATTTCCTGATGTTGTTAAGCGTGGAGCAAGGTAAATCATGATGGCTTTCCTGGGTCTAAAGAGACTAATTTAGGAGGAACTTGGTGACCCAGTTCAGCTCTCTACAACTCTCACCTTTACAGTAGAGCTCTCCATCCTTGTCTGTAACATTCGTGGATTCTAAACTCTTCCCACAGATAGCGCAGCGGAAACACGACTTGTGCCAAGGCTGAGGAGATGAAGACAATTCATTGTATATTACAGAAAGTGCACAGGTATGAGAAACAACTGCTTTTTATGGGGTGAAAAGGTTAAAATAATTTTGATCTTGTGGCTTTCATTTTTAGTCATTCCAGGTTAGTCTTTTTTCTGTTATGTTTTTACCTCATGTCAAGATGTTACTGAGAGACTTTGTTAGCAATGGACTGTTATTAATGGAGGTCTGGTAAGCAGCAGAGAGAGAGAGATAATACTCTTGTTTTTGGCCACTTCTTTGATGTGCAGAGACAATATTCCAGTAAGAGTTCTTTGCATATCATGTTAGGCTTCTGACAGGATCTCTGTAATATCTTTAATTGCCACTACAAATACATGTTTATAAATATCCCCAGAGGTGGAAGAAGGACCAGCCTCTACAGTACTCAGGGGTTGTTCTTCAGACATCAATAAGAAGGAAAAAAGTTGAAGAAGGTTTATGAAAAGCACGTGATTTTAGACCTGAAAGTACATCCCACTCTGGCAATTTGTCAATTCATTCTCCTGTTTTCTTCATTGAGACCAGGAATGAAAATTTAAATTATTAGCTATGGTTTCCCACCAAAAGTGTTTTGTTTCTAGTGCTAAAGTAACTACTTACTTTTCCTCCTCCCATGATCTTCTCTGCAGCATACACTGATTTGCCACAACGGGGACATTTATCCACGTCCACCACCTTTTTGGCAAACTTTGAAGTGTTAGTTGGTGTAGAAGGACGAGCAGGCTTTGGTGACCCCCTAAAAAAACCACAAGTTTTCGGTGTTTTTAAAGGCTCTTAAAATCTTACCTTCCCTAGAAAAAGGGTTTTAGTGGTGTGTTGTTTTTTTTGGAAAGGGATGAAAAAAATACTAAATTGCTGTTCTCTGACTTGCAAAAGGGGGTAAAAAAGGAGAAAATGCAAGTATTCTGTTGTGTGATGGGAAAGCTGCTACTGTAAGCCCTGATGTTATGTTATGTGTTCTTGGCTGAACACATGGAGCTGACAGCAGAAAAGATAGTATTTTAATGAAAGAGTGAAAAACAACTTTGTTTTATGGCGAGGCAAGAGGGAAATACAAGCAAAAGACCCCTCTGTTCTTTGTAGCTGGCTGTCTGCTGTTACTCACTGAGTGGCAGATAAAAATTTAGATTTTTGCATGCAGTGCTTCATTAGGCAGTGAAACATTTGGACAGGGAATCGGGATTTCTACCTGGCCCAGGGTTAAAAACACATCAGAAAAGTAGCTTTGCTTTGTGTTCCTGTGCTTTATGTTTGTGCTTAAAACCTTTCAGGGAATGATTTCTGAATTATTGGATTCTTGGACTGCAACAGGTTGTATCTCCAGGATGTGACAGTTTCTGATGCATGACTCTGCCCTTAATGATTCATCCTACAAGGAGCTACATTTAAATACATTGTTTAAGCTTTTATTCCCGGCACAGCAGATTGGTTAATGGGTTTCCTCCTAGTAATAGCAGAAGGAAACATCGTTGGTTTGGGAATGCACAGCTTTGAGAATCATAGAAAAATCCTATAAAAGCATACTGTCAGAACTAATTATGTGCTTTTGGAAGATGGTATCCCATTAGAATTCCTTTGTTCAAACACACTCACAGTGTGTTTATAAGTGTTATTCGAGCCACAGGGAGGATTTAGAAATGTTATTTCCCCCACTGAGAGGAGAGCTTAGCAGTATGTGGTAGTGTGATTATTTCTCTAAGAGTAAAACCTAACTGGATTTTAGCCTTTAATAGGAAAAATAATATATTCTCATTTTCTACAGTGAATGTGACTTTTACCACTGTGCTACAAATGGCAGCATACAATTGCAGTGAATATTTACAGCTGTGGCGGAGTATTAAGGCTGCCTCTGCACACTAATTGCCTATTGAAGGAGAAAACAATTTGTAAAGAAGGCTTAAAAGAGCCTGAGCATCATTAAAAACTGCTCAATTATCGTGCCTATGGAAGGAAAGAGCGTCGGAAACATCCTTAGCGCTGGATGTTGTTATGGAAACAAAACAAAATACCTAAAACACCCTGCTTAGGCAGGAGCAGGCAAAGGTGCTGTCGGTGGGGTTTAACTCACTGTTGCAGGTTCAAGCCCAGGTGGTCCCCGGTGTCAGTGCTGAGGCATCCGGCCCCTTGCCCGAAGCCCACCCCTTTGGGGCCGTATTTTCTCCCATAGCAGGTCTTGCAGTAGATTTCGGATTCGTGAGCTGCCACTGTGGTGCTGTCCAGAGCTTTCCTGCAGGCCACTGGGGACAGACAGAGAGGGGCATCTGTCAACTCTTGCATCTCCAAATTTGGGTTTCTTTGGTTCAGAGTAGTTACATTTACCATTTCTTTGTATTTAAGCTGGCCCCTTTTCCTGTATTTTTAAACCTGACTGTTGCTAAAATAAGTGTGTGCCCACAGCGTGCTCTTCTTTTGCCTCTCTGAAGTTATGCTGTAACCTTGGGGAAATCATGGGCTTGTTGAAACAATTTGTCTGGATCTGTGGAGCTTGAGGTGGATTGGAGATCACCATCCTTAACTCCCAAACCTTACAAAAGGAGGGGGGAGAGGGAAAGGAGGTTGCAGGAGCGTTGATTCCACTCTGTAAAATATTCCCTCTGAGTCTCTGGAGGTTTTCTCAGCCCTGCTCAAGCTGTTTTTATGGGGTGTGTTTCTAAAAGAGGCATTAACATACATACTATGCCCAGAGTCAGGCTGGGCATGTTGGGGCTCTTTTTATTATTGTTTGTTTGCTTGAGCTGTGGCACGAAGGCTCTGTTAGGCTCCTTCCAGGGTGACAAAGGTATCACTAAAACCATTCCTAAAAGAGCCCTCTTACAAGTCGTGTTTGTTACAGAGAAATACTGCTTGGCTTAAGCTCACCAGGAAAGGTCTGAGAGGCTTTTGGACAGAAGACACCTTGGGAATGCCCAGCTTTCATCAGGGAACACAAGTTATGTCCTCTCTGCAGCACTGCTTTAAGCCAAGCCTCTGCTTGGAAGGACCAGAAGCTAATGAGTGCCAATAGCTGCTCATTTGGGCATCTTGGTAAGCAATTATCTGTGTTTTGGGAAATACAAGGCACACCTAGAGTTAACTGGTGGTGTTGAGATGAGTTCCAAGCATGCCTGTTTCCATGGAGTGGCCATGGAAGCTCAATTACTCTCTCACAGTTCTTTGTTCGTCTGAAACCTGGGCAGCATTTAGAGTTTAAATTCTGTTGCTGAACCAGTGGATGCTCTAGGTGCTTATGCACAGAAACTGGGCAATAATTAGTGGGATGAGAAAACAAATAGTAGTTACAGTCCTCGGCTGCCTGGTGCCTGTGTTTGCTGCACCTCTCTGGGAGCTTGGTGTGAAACAGCCTCCACCCCACTGGGACAGAAAGGTGCTTTCAGTCCTGAGTGCCTGTAGAAAATCAGGATTTCCTGGGATGCTAAAAAAATATTAATATTTCAATGCTTCTCGCTTACAAATTGTTTACTGTGTCAACAGTGGTTGATAGAGGGGAAAGCAGAAAGGCAAAGCCTCTCTCCAGCTTCCTTTGTCCTGCAGAGGGCATTCCAGTCATGAGCTGGTGATAGCTCGGAAAATCAAGTTGCTTGGTTCATGTATGCACCAGAAAGCTGTGAAATACAGAAGTATTAAAAGTGGCTCTAGAGGAGCCAGCTGAGGGTTTGATTAGTCCCCTTTCCCCCCCATGTTTATTTTAAATATCCTCCTGTGAGTCAAATCCATCCACTTCAGAGTATTTAAGCTGATACTGGAATCTCTGCAGCTTTACTTATAGAACCCTGGAATGGTTTGGGTTGGAGGGGACATTAAGGATCATCCTGTTCCAATACCCTGCCATGGACAGGGATACTCTGCTATACCAGGCTGGTGTTACAGCATAAAGTACTATTTTTGTGTCCCCAGCCTCTACTTTGGCTTTCCTCCTCCCTGTACTGCACAGAGGGGGAAATAATTTGCAAAGACCTTTATAGTTAATAGAAATAAAACTAAGGGCTTCTGTAAATGTGTGAACCTGATCTCCTCATGCTACAGTCTCTTCTGCTTTGACATGATAATTATGTTTGCTAAGGGAGTTAAGGGATGATGGAAACTCTCGCAGCAGATAAAGTGTTTCTATTTCTGGTACCTCGGGGATAGGGTATCAATTCACCACAACAGATGGAGCAAAAGCCCTTGAAGTGCTGTTGTTGAAATAACTTTGAGACCTGTCATCTGCCAACAGATCCTGGTCGCCCTCCGGCACTGAGGAGACCCAGGTTGGTGGCGTGAACTCCTGCCAAATGTCCCTCACAGCTGCAGCTGGAGTAAAAGCTGACAGGGAAACCACAACCTGCAGGTAAAAAGCAGCACGGGAAGGAGGGATTGTTGGAAAGAGGTTTCTCTTTCCTAGGATTTGTAGGGAAAAACTATAGAGCAGAGAAGAGTGGGATTTATAGTTGAATTTGTCTGATTCTTCCTGTATTAACAGGTTGCTTTGAATTGTTTCTAATTTTGCTGAAATTGAGCTCTTTGGTCAAAAAAATACTGATCTGTTTTGTCTGGTCAAATAGAATGTAAAATGTATGATATATTTAAAATATTTTTAATATAGACAAGTACAAAAGCTCAGCTAACTAGGTTGACTGTTTCCATACCTGAGATTTGGTTGGGGAGGATTGACTTCCTTCTGTTGAGAAATGAAATTCTATACCCTGTTCATAGAAAAGCCCATGAACGTGATACATGATCCTGAAGCATCCAGAGTTTCTGAATAGTGTGTGTGAATGCATGGTAAAAGTAAAGCCAATTAACATACCTCTCATATGCGAAGTGGGCTTAGATCCATCTTTACTCTTTAACCTTAAGCACGTTTCTTATGGGAATGCTTTTTTTAGTGTATAACCTATTAATAATCTAGTTCAGACCTACAACTACATGGCGAAGATAAAGTAAAATAAAAACCCACGGCAAAATACACAACCAACCAACTAAAAAAAAAACAACCCACAACAAACCAAACTGTTGTCAGAGCTAATGGATGTATATTGCATATCATGAATCACTAAAAAGAAAATAAATCAGTTATAGTAAGAATGCACTAAGAATGAAGTTTAAGTTAGAGAAATATTAACTATGCTCTATTAGGACAGCTGTTTACTAGTTTCTCTGATATTTAGTATGTATTGTTATAAGCAGCATGTGGAAACAATAAGGTGGCACTGGTTGAGAGTGAGATTTTTTTCTTTTACCATTCTGTAAGAACTGGCTGAAGGTTGTAAATTAACTGAAAAGATTTTGAAGGAGTTTTCTCACTTGGCCTTTAAGGCATCACTTGCAGAGCACTTGGAGAGAGACAGACAAGTCAAGTGTGTCCTTTAGACTCATTCTGCATTGCACTGCACCATGTCAGCTAACCTGTAATGTCAGCCTCATGCCTTCAAATAAAAAGTCTTTCCATCCAGGAAAAGAGGTTGCAAAATTGGATTCAATGGCTTCAGTGGAATTCATACTGCAAAGGTAGTAAATCTCAAGCATTGTGTGCAAAATACGCTCTTCAGCTGCCTTTAGCTCTTAGGAAATTATTTGCTCTCTCTCTCCACAAAGGGAAAACAGCTGAATTCATACCTTCTCTCTGCTTTTTTTAAGTGTGAGCTCATCTGCAGAGAAAGCAAAATTCCTGGATGTGCCATCCACCAAACATCACAGAGGAGTGTGGAGGGAAAGAGCAGGTGAAGTGGGACTACATGGAATGTGGGAAGGAGGAGACTGAGATACTTTCAGGGTGGCTTTGATGCCACCAGGGTGATGTCTTTCAGCTTTTGTGCATGAAATGAATTAGTGATAGGATTCACTGTAAAAGTAATCATCTCCTCTGATAGCCTAGTAAGACATCCTTCTGTCCTAATGAGTGCTGTTCATTTATTTTTTCTGGACTTTTGAACATGAAACCTGTAATACACCACATTGTGGAACAGGAGGGGGTTCTAGGAGGTGGACTGTGATTCTGCAGCACTTGAGCATCCCTGACAAAAGCCATCTGATTTTATGGAAAGAGAAAACCCAACAGACAGATTGCTCAGGGTAAAGGGCTAAAAAACTGCATGCACAGTAATACAAAATTAAATATGCTGATTTAATGGAAGATTTATGAACATTATGATGCTGTGAAGTCAAACCAGTGTAGCCCAGCTTACTGCAGAGGAAACAGGACTTGTGGAAGCTCCTTCCATTGCACTGGATTTCCTCAGCGTGGTACACGGTCTTCTCACAGGCACCACACTTGGCTCCACCTCCCCAGTTCGGCATCCCTGTCTCTGAAGGGTAACCTAGAAAATGAAATTACACTCGTAAACTCAACAGCAAAAGGGAATTATTTTAAATAGAACAGCTTGATTTTTATTTTTTAAAAAAAAAGTTATATTTTTCTCCCTCTTCAGTCCACTTGCAATATACAATGTACCTGTGTAGCATCCTACGCACGTGTGAGAGTGCTACCCCCTGTTTTGGGGCAGGGACAGTCCAAATCTTCTGTCTTGTGTGAATCTCTGGTAAATAAGGATGTTCCTTAGCTTGGTAAATATGTGAAATGATTGCGAGGTATTTCAGTGAGAAGGTGCTGGGATCACTGGAGCCTCTTCTGGAGAAGTGGATCTAGGATTTATTTTTCATCAAATAGTCATTTTCTTTCAGTCCTGCCCTCTCTACCCCAGTGTAGCCTCTTAAGGCTTTTTTTTTTTTTTTAAATTTGTCAATTATTTTTAATATCTAAACATCAGGGAAGAGAAGAGCAGTGGCTGCTGTTCCAGTGACTGTTGAAGTGACTTGCCCAAGGTCACAGGAGGGTGGTGTTGGAGGCAGGAGCCCAGCTCAGGTCGCCTGACCTGGTGCTTGTGTGCCCTTCCCAATGATTGTGCTATCACACATCTGAAACAACCCCAACCCTCAGTCTGCCCTTCTGGTTTCTTGTTTGAGTCATCGTTTCTGGAAAGACTGGAATGTCATCTTGTCACCTGCACATCGTATTATCGGGTTGTTCTAAGCTCCTGGCACAGGCCTTCCATCTCCTTCTTGGAAAAGCAGTCACTCTCTTATTATAGTTATTTTGAAGCCTGCTTGTGCTATTTGTGTTTGATTCAGTTCACCATAAGATACTTTCAACTAAGAAAAGGATTTTGAACACTGAATCAGGCCTTGCTACCTGAGAATTTTCTTCTGAGGTCAAGTGAGAGAGAGAGGAGAATTTATAGTGGTGTAAATCACAGCAGTGATGTAGCATAAAGCTGGTATTTTCAATTACTTCCATTTTAGACTAACATTTTACTAAACACACTGGACACTAATGTCCCATGAATATCATAGTCTTGGTGATGTCTGACCTTCCGAATTTCAGAATGAGATGAGCAGTGTCTACATGCCAGCTCTGCAGCCTGAAGGGAATTTTTTCTGGTAACTAACACCAAAAATCACGCAGTGGCATGAGAGACATGTCTGCCCAGCAAAAGGAAGGTGGCACAGCAGTGTATGCACACACTGATGCAACTGCACTGGAGAAATGGCAGTGTGGGCACGTATTACAGCCAGAGTTTGGTAACAGTGCAGGTACCAGCACATCCGAGCCTCTCTGCAGTGATTAGTATCTCCTTAACCCTGCGTAATTAAATAGTCACTGTTGTGGCTGTTAACCTGCAGTAGACAAGCACACCTGTCATCCTCATGCAAGATCCCATCTCCCCTCCCCTTTGTGAGGCTGATTTATGCTCAGCTGAACAACCTCCCCAGCCCAGTCCTCTGCTGTCTCACGGCAGCACCACTGTTAATCACTTCCAGACCCTCTCAGCTCTCCTGGGAGGGGCTGCTCACTGAGCTGAACTGCTCTGGCAGCTCCAAAACAGTAACGATGCAAAAAGGAAAAGAAAACACAGCTTTCCTCTAGTTCTGTTTGTCTCTAATGTAACTATTAATAAGCAAAAACCTGATGTAGCTGAAGTAAGAAATTAATTGCATGCAAGAAACACCGGGTGGATTTGATCCCTTGCACACAGTGAAGCCTTTACTGGACAGCACTGTTAAGTTCTTTTTTCCATTTCTTTTAAATGTGAGATAAAGGGACAGAGAAATCTCTCATGTAGGGAAAATCTTATTCTTATGCCATCATTCTGTTTTGTCTTCTGTTTTTAAAGTACTTTGTTATTTATGCCATTTTCTCTTATGAAAAAAGTTCAAGTGATGCTTCAAACATTTTAAAAGAAGGAAGAGTGACTGGGGATAAAAACTGGTTTTGTGACACTTTCTTGAAGATTAAAACGAGATTTTTGTGTTCAGAGTGTTCCCTCAGGTTTCCAGTGGAATCCCTTCCCAGCCAAGGCAGCACTGGGAGCTGCCAGGGAGGAGACTGGCTTGTGCCTCTGGTCTCTGTGAAGCTGCTTGTGCTGTGTTAGTTCGCCTCAAAGGCACACTGAGCATCTCTGTCTGGGACAAGGGGATAGTTTTTGGAAAGTAGCTCCCATTACATCATTAGCTGAAGGGGGAAAAATAATCTCTGAAAAGGTCTGATAATGAATGATAGCGAACCTTGTGCTCTCAGGGGCTGTGGTTAGAGCTCTTAGAAGCACCATTGTTCCCAAGGCTAATTATAGTAACATGACTGGGCATGCATACACATTTTCCATGTTTTTTTGGCAGCACCTGATGGGAAGCTGTAGGAGAAAGAAGAAAGTCACAGTAAAACTATTCCCATAAGGATACTGGGGTGACAAGGGCGGTGCATGCCAGGGTGTCTGCGCTGAGTGAGGTACCCAGGCAGGTCTGTGCTCTTCCTGTCCTTGCTTTGCTCGTCTCTCTGGACACTGAGCTGCAGTGCCATCCCTGAGGATGCTGCCTGTGCAAACAAACTCCACAGGGTATGTGGCATTCATACATTTCTACTCATCTAAATTACAACCGTGGATAAATCACCATCCTTACAACGTGCAAATAGAACTGTGTCCTACTTGTCACCAGAAAAAGATACACCCAAAGCCTTAATTTTATGTAATTTCATTGGATGTCAGTATCTAACTCCCCTTGAAGTTCCCTGAACTTTTTCATCTTAATCTGGTTAACCTCCAGTGTCTGCTCACCACGTGGTGCTTGTTATATTCTGTTAATCTGGTGGGATGTAGAGTGGACTCATCCCAAACATAATAAATGTGTTTATTTATTATTAAATAAACATTTGAGTGTTATTACTGCAACATGTAGGCACTCATGGTACTGTTAAGCTGGAGGAGTGTTCTTGGACTTGCTCTATTACTATTCAGCAGCTTGTATTGCTCCTCAAACTGTAGTTATATATGGAGGAGAATTTATACAGGAGATGATGAGCCAGGGCTAAATGCTTCCCATTATTCAGAGTTTATATCACTACTATATAGGCTGGGCTTGGAGCGAGGGAGCCTTTGAAGTGTTTGTGTGTTCTGCACAGGCATGAAAACATTGTGAGCCCTCTTCTTTCGGGCTCTTAGTCATACTGTACCAATCTGGGTGTCACAATGCTGTCACAGACTGGCTAACTCTAATCAAAGTGCCATTGATAAGAATATAATCCAAAAAGACATTTAACTCTAATCAAAGTGCCATTGATAAGAATATAATCCAAAAAGACATTTAGATCCACTGATCTCAATGGGTAGTGGGCACAGCACTGCCCTGATGAAGCAGAGGAGCAAAAGGCAGTGCCAGGCTGTGCTGCAGGTGAAAAAGGTGTTAAAACCAATTCTGGTGCTTCCTTGCTCAACACAAGGTTTTCCCTTCTACGTGCTCATGCATTTGCCAGTCTGCAGCTCAGGTTTTATCTGAAGGGGCTGCAAAAGTTGTGTATTGTGTGGCTGGGAGGATTATCTCGGGAGCCACATGTGCTACAGGAGGGCTTTAGAGGGGATAAACAGAATGGGAAATTGTTACTGTTATAATCATATTCCTTATATTCTGATCCATTCAGTGGACTATGGATATAGGTAAACTGTTAATTTTATTAGTTGTTGTCATACCTTGGGCTCCCACCAGGATCTCTCATGATTAGGATTTTTCCTTTATTTCTGCGGTAAAGCAACACATAGAGATCCAGGGATGGGAATTCCAACACTGACACAGGAAAGTAAATATTGATTTTTTCACTGTCAGTGGTCACTTTAACTTAAAAAAATCCCCTAACTTTTGAAACAAAAGATTTTAACTGGCTTGATATAAAGCAAATGGCACGCATAGCTGATGACTGATAGTGTCCCATTCCTTCACTTTGATCTCTCTTCTTCCAAATTATCTATTAGTTTCCAGCATAGTGATGCCACATATCTTTTGAAACTTCCTTGATACACACTCTTGCAGAAATTTAAGATTTCATGTGCAAAAGATAAGATATCCTGACACTAGAACAAGGTATTTCATTCTGACCTAACAACCAAGGACACCGCACACTCACACACTTGGACAGACACGCTTGGATTTCAGTTGGATCCATGTGGCTGTGGAAAAGCTGCATCCTGCTGTACCAATGTCCCATTCTGTTTTCCAGACTTAATCCTGGGCTCTCAGCTTTCACTTTTCCTTCCATGGGATCCTTCTCTAAATCCTTTTCTGTGCACAGAGTCTTTTAAGTGCCAAATAAAGCTATTACATACTTAGAAATAGCACCATGATTATTAAGATACAGAATTACTTTATCTACATACTTTATGTACATACAGGCTTTATTCTTTGAAATAATTTTACCTTTAGGTATTTATTTAAATTATTGGGGCTTTTCTGAAGACATAACCAATCACACTCTCTTGTAATTCCCTGAGTCATGGATGTGGGAATAATTCTTTCATCCTGCATTCTTACCTAGCCATTTTCTGTCAAGTCTGCATAGATGATTTCTTCTAATTGGGTTTAAAACCAATTGGTTACTGGCATTAAATATTTTGGAGACTGGGGGACTGTTTGTTTTGGGTTTTTTTACTTCTAGAATGCTATTACTGAAAAATCATGAAAGTGCACAAATTTGTGTGCTTGATATATACGCTTTTGAGAGACAAACTGTTCGTGGGGAAAAAATAATTCTGTGGCTTTGTAACAAAATTTTTAAGCACTCTGAAACTTCTGTTACCCCCAGAAAGGAGTGTCTCTAATGGAACTCCCCACAACACTGTTCTCGTGATACCAGTAGCTCCTGGCCAGGCTAAGAAGCCCAGAGGAATCTCTTATCAGCTGGCTGCTCCAAACCTAAAATACTGCCCTGAGCTCTGCAGGGCTCGTGTTTCTGTCCTACACCTACAGGTTTTTCTTTGTTAAGCAATGACCTGTTAGGAAAAAAAGTACCCAAACCCTGGTATCAGACAGAACCCATTAGGATCTACTTACCGGAGTGGCTTGAAGTTGTCTCCCTCTTTTCTTGGGCCTCCAAGGGTTGGAACAGGAGTGGTTCCTGCGCTCCTTAAATGCAGTGACCACGATGGTCGGCCCTATAAACGGGGAGGGGAGGGGAGTGAGAGTTTCAGGGATCTGAGCAATGCCATTGCTATCACTGAGCTGAAAATAACCTCTGACAAAAGCCTGGCATTTTGTTCCCCCCTCTCATGTCCACTTGTGAGTAGGTGGACAACAATGCTGCCCCTCGGATTACACCTAAAGGACATGCCTGATGGCAGCCTAACAGATCAGAAATAAAGATTAAAGTTTTATGGTTGCTCCGCTGCATTGCTTAAATGTGAATCATGAAATAGCAGTCCCCTTGAAATGAGGATTTAGTTACTAATGGTCAGATCGCCAATATTGAATTATTACAAATAATAGTGAATCAACGCCTCTTTGTAGCACCCCCTGGAACACAACATTTTAAAACCAAGTAACATTTCATCCGTGATTTGACAGATACAACTGGTTTTGCCTTCTGGGATACAGAGAATTACACTTTTTACTCTGATCTTTCAATTTTTACTGATTTTTGGCATTAAGATGGCTTGTTAGTATGTAAGATATTTAGCATGCCTAATAATTGAAGTTATATTTGCCATGCCTGACTGAGCCCAATGGAAATGGTTGATGCTGCAGATGCATTAAGAGATGTGGGCAAGAAAGTATGAAGCACTTAAAATTCGTTTTTTACAGGGTTTTATTTTAAGGGCTTTAAAGGCTTAGGAGCTAATTCCCATTTTTCTGATGGGATGCCTGAATTTAATGACTGTTCAGTTTTGTGGACTTTGTTGTGTGTGAAAAGGCCAAACCCACAAAGCCCGAGGGTAAAACACCAGAACTTCACTCTGAAGTTGAATGTCTCGACTCAGGGACTTCCGTGGAAGCATAAAGAAATTAAATGCCAAATTCAAGTTAGGATTTTAGGGGTCTGTTTGCTGAGGCAGCTATGAAAACTCTTAGGAGCCTATCAATCCATTTGCTATTGAGTCTCACAAGGGATTTTATAATGCAGAGACAGGTCTTTGGTCTAAATTTGAAGGACTACTTTTTATCTAAGCAGGAGAGCTGGACTCCATCTCTTCTTGGTCATTCTCCCTGGATAGTTAATGGGACTCTTCTGCTGGTGTCAGATGAGCCAAATGCAGAGGGGATAGTGCAGTGTGTGTGGGATGAAGGTTCCTTGTGAGATGGCAGCAAGGAGGGATGGAGGCAGGACTGAGTTCACTATTGGAGGGCATGAGAAACACTGAGAAACTTCTAAAAACCTTGTGTTTGCTCCCTTGGTGATTTATGTCAGGACCCCTGACATTTGAGAGAGCTGAATCTTCTCTGATCTTCTCTCATGGTTTATAGATCGTGTGCTCGGATGAATTTGCACCTTAACCAACTGCAGGGAAATCTGCAGAGAAAGATTTTGCCCCCAAAATACAAGTTTATTCCCTTTGAATTCAGCAGAGGATTTAAGGGGAAAACACAGGTGGAACAACCTTTAATTTTCCTGGTGTTGGGTGTTGCTTAATTTCTGTAAGGAATTGAGTTGCTGAGAGGCTCTTTACAGCCCCAAGGAGCAGTTATCCCTTTGGAGAAGAGAAATCTACTCACGGCTGCAGTGAGAATTCCTTCATCTTTCAGCTTGGATTCTTCTCTCCTCCTCATTTACGAGGATTTCGGTAGCAATCCTCTTCTGTCAGGCGTATTTTGTATTACAATTTTGCATTGTTAAAGAGCAGGCCAACTAGTTTTATTGTGTTAGCTGTTTTTTAACCCAGTCCAAGCCTTAATTTTGTGCTTTGCAACTCTCTCTCCAGTCCCAATTTGGAATCCAGGCACATTTGACCTGGAAGAGCAGATACACTGTATTTTGATCTAATTTGTGAGTTATTCCTTGTTACCAGAGTGTGAACTGTATGAGGAGTCTCCATCTTTTTTCTTTCAGTGTAGAAGAGACTCCGCTGTGTTTAAATTTAAATTAATCATTTAAGTTAAATGGTTTAACTTCACCTGTTTGAAATTTCTGTGACAGTTGGATGCACTTTCCCGAATGCTCCAGGGTGATAATGATACTCAGAATCTCTTACTTTGTAACTATGTTTTCCTCTAATTGTTGTTTCAAGGAGCTGTAATATCTAGTGATAAGAGTTCAGAAGTTACATGGAGTTATTTAAGTCTCTTTTTGATGAAATACTGTTTTCCCCTTCCTTCACAACACTGTGTGACAGAAAAAGAATGAAGAGATGCCAGTGAACATACAGTGTATATGCTTAACTCAGGTTTGATTTGATCAAACGGGAAAAATCAATGCAGAATTTTGTGTAAGTTTAATCTGAAGAAAATGATTTAACAATACAGTATAAATAATTCTTAACTTATATAAAAATTGATTAAGAAAATTCTGGGGTTTTTTATTAAACATAGAAGCAAAACATTTTAACCATGGCCTTTTTTGTTAAGACATAAAATATGTACACACTCACAGTACTTTTTTTTTTGGTGCAAAATATGTACTGACTGATAGACTGTACCTTTCTGTACAAAGACAATTTCATCTTACTTTGCATAGAAGAAAATCAACATACACAAAAAAGAAAACAACCCCACTAGATACATAACTTTGTTGTTAAAATACTTCTTCAGGTAAGCCTTTTGGAAAAATTAATTAGATATTAACTCTCATTAAGAGTCAGTTTCATTCCTAGAACATTAATTAAGGCTATTCCAGCATTGAGATTTTGCCAACACATGTCCAAAACATTGTCCGTCGTATAATGCCAGATGTGTGCAGTGTGTTACCAGCAATTATGCCCATTGACACATTCAGCAATTTCATATACCAAAATTAGTCTTCTGAAACTTCAAGTTTTCGTTGAGGAATATATAGAGTTCCTTGAGAGGTTCTCTCGGTACCATCTGAGTTTGCAGACAGTGAAGAACCAGAGTTTGGCCCTCCTGGTGTGCGGAAAAAGTTTTCTGTAACTGCCTGAGGCTCTTGAGGTTCCTTTGGAGCAGAAGGCTGAAGAGAAGAGAGAAAGTGACTTTCATTTAAGGGGGGGGGTGGGGAAGTGAATTCTATCTTTAGATTTATACATTATGTTAGCAAACTCTCCTTTTCCCCCCCCCCGAAATTTATAACTCTAACAACTATTCACTCTCTTTACTGTATTCCTTCATGTAAATATATATACAAATAAATTTTTTTTGTCTAAACCCCTCGTATCTTATTTTTAAATGCAAGCAGATATTAGACAATACAATATTACATAAAATACACAGGAAAACTTCCCATGGGAGAAAAGTATTCTTTTAAAGTCCTCTATAGTCCTATCCTATTTGGAAAAAAACCCCAAAAACTAATATTAAACACAAGAACTTGAGAGTATATTAGGGAAGTAACAAGAAGGAAAGATAAAGTAACAAATGAACAATTTGTTAATAAGCATAATCTGAGATTTATGCGAAATTCTCCCTCTAAAGCAGTTGTCGCTTCATATCTTGTCATCTTCCAGCTGGCTCCACTTCCACAACAAATAAGTTACTTATCTTCCTTGCTAACCTCTCAGTTCTATCTTAGGCTGGCCTTCACTGCTAGCTCTTTTTGGGCACTGCTGGTTTCTAAAGATCAAAAAAAATGTTTATTGAACAACTTTACATGCTGTAAAGGAATCCCTGCACTGTACTTGCCCCTCAACCCGCCACGGCCAAGGTGCAATTTGTCCTTACCTTCCCTTCTTGCACGTTTGTGTTTCCTGAGTTATGGATGATGTTTTCCGGTTGGGAAGAGATTGGCACGTGCTGAACAACTGGGTTTGCAGGAACTTGCACCCCAGCAGGTACTAGTCCTATGTGTTGCAGCATAAAGTTCAGTGCTGAAGAACCTGGATTTTGGACAGAGTTGGAGTTGCTTGAATTGAGACAGGTGTTGCTCAGCACGGGTGCCGCAGCTATGGAGTTTGGTGCCAGCATTATATTCAAGGGTGTGATATGAAAAGCAGGAATATTAACTGTTTTCAGTTCTGAGGCTGTCATTGGAATGACACCTGAAACAGAAACATCCAGTGGTGAAGGAGGTGAAGAACTGAGGCTCGGGACATTGTGCTATGATTTCTGGCCCCCGACCCCTTGAGCCAGACAAGTCTATGCCTGTTTTACTGAATACTCACCAGTAATGGGTGAGGTGTAGGTAGGGTGCTGTAAGGAACACAGCCCAGCCTTCTCTTTACTGGAGCTGTCTGCCTTGTTGCCATGGGTGCAGTGTGTAAAAGGAATAAGATAGCCAGAGGGGAAAAAAGTCTGAGAAAGAAAAAGACAACACACCTTTAGCTCAAATAAAAAGTAATAAAAAACCCCAAATGTTTTCTCCAAAACCTGTTCTTATTCTTTATCCTCCATGTCCCCATGGATCCTGTATTCCATGCCTGTACTACCTTCTGTCTGAAATGAGACACAGCTGGCTCAAGAACGTGCTCTCTAAAGACCACACAGAAGTCAGCTGGCTCCATTTCCAGCTGATATCCTCAGTGAGGAACTGGAAATCCACTGGGATTAACACAGTGCAATTAGACTAGATGAAAGAGAAATTACCCTACTGAATATCTTTTTCCAGAAGAAATTACTGGACCTAGTAACCATCTCATTACCTCATTCTCGGGTGGTGGTGTTTTTTTGGAAGACAAATCTTTTGCATTTACACGTTCTGTTTTTGTCAACAGACCCGCTCTTTTTTCAGGTTCTCCACAGCAGTTAAGCCTGAACTGCAGAATACTGGATTTTACTGACCAAGAGAGTTTTGTGGGAGTCTGTTTTAAAGTATATGCAAAGCTGGGGAGGTATCTCAACATTGCCCTGAGCTCCTGTGATCTTCATTCCAACCGAAGCCTGAAAGCCACTTTATGTCCCCTTATTTGTGTGCTAATGCAGAAAGATAAGTCCTACAATCCTACAAAAGAAGGTTTTAAAAGCACACAGAAAAGAATCCAAAGACAATCTATATAGGTGTGTTTCATTATGGTTTTTTAATTCTGCAAAGGCTCTGAGTGGTGTTTTCCCAGGAACGGCAAGACCTGCTGTAGTGTCTGACATAACTTACCTCAGGAGCAGGAATGGCAAATGCTACAGGTATGTCTTGCTTAGTTTTGATTTTATCCTCATCTTCAGGAATATTTTCTTTTTTACTTTGGTCAGAGCAACTTGCCATGTTCTGATCTAATGTTTTGGCTTCGTTCTGTTTCTCTTCCTTGTCATTGTCCTTTTCATGGTTCATTTGTGAGCTATTAGAAGGTGGTTTTTCATTTTTAGTGGATTCTCCCTTTATAAAAGGTACATACAAAAAGAAAAATGGACATTTTAAGGCTTAACATTCTCATTTACAGTCCTAAAATGATATTTATACATTTTTAAAAGTTGGACAGCAAGCTTTCTCCTTTCTTCTGATTCCAAGTTTGTGCTATAAAAATTTCTGGTCACTAAGATAACCAGGTCTGTGTTATCCCCTCTTGCTCCTTCACAGCTCGTGGGTGTCGGACACCACAAGTTGTCACAACACACCGACAACATATGAGGGCTGTTTTGGCAAGCCCAACTTACAGCAGGGTTATAATTTACAGAGATGCTAAAACACTCAACAACCAAGTAGTAGAAAGCAAACCAGCCTGTTTTTCAATATGAATCAAGCTTGTCTGAACCTCTTATTCTCTTCGTGTGCTGTTTTATGATGCCTACAGCAACCCAACAATGGGTGGAAATAGTTAGAAGGTATCAGGATTTTGGGATGTTCCCTGTCCAGTGACTGTTATGTGTCCACTTTCCCTCCTAACCCCTCTAAAGCCAAGAATGGATGCCAGTAAGTTCATAGAACCCTAGAATGGTTTGGGTTGGAAGGGACCTTAAAGATCGTCTCCTTCCAACCCCACTCTTGACCTGACCTATTCCACAAATCAGGATAAATAGGTATAGATAGGTAAAACATAAATAGGTAAAGTCTTGACTAACATCTATACACTTTGACACATCTTCTTAGAGGCAAACTCAAGCCTCCCAAACATCAGCAAGGACAACAAATGAATGTCATCTCTTCAAACGCACTGGCAGGCTCCTAAATCACTTTGAAAATGAGTAGGTGGCAACATCATCAAGCTCTAAAATGGTATTTTAAAACTAATTTAACTTACCAAAGAAGTACCGAGGCTTTCCTTGTCACTTCTATGCCTTTTAATTAAATTATTCTCTTGTAATGCTAGTGATCTTTTAAGGCACCTTTGAGATGAAGTTTCTGATTTCATCTCTGGTCTTTCTTCAGCTGCCAAGGGCTTTGTTGGCTCAGCCATAGCGATCTGATTGTCCCCTTCCTCAGTGGTTATTTTATTCAATACTTTTGAATTATTACTGTTAATTCCAGTTACATTAGCACACGGTAGAGGCTGCAACATAAAACTGGGGCTGTAGGTTGTCACAGTGTGGGCTTGGGAAGGCTGCAGATATATTGCATATGAAACACCAGAGTGAGGATGAGGTAGGATCACTGGTGAGACCGAGCTGTGGCTCACAGGGCAGACCCCCAGGGACTGCTGGATGGGTTCAGGCTTGGGGACTACCTCGGGTGCACCTTTCATTTGCATCTCCTCCGCTGTCCTTTAGCAAGAGAAAAACAAACAAAAAAAACCCAAAGACATTTTAATTCCTTTACGCAGAAGCGACAAATTATTTCCCATAGTGCAAAGACTTAACGTGCCCTTGTACTTCTCAATCCGCTAAAGAGAAAAGAAATGAAAAACCAGCCTGCAGTCCCAAGGTTAGTGGTTTCTGCAGGCTATTGCCCCCCTCAAACTGAGCATAACTTTAACTTAATGGCCAGTGCCATCATAAAGCTTCTCACCTTAACACTTGTGCAAACTTACTTGGGTTGTGCCTCCGGCTGCGGTTTAGAGATTGCTGGGAGCTGAGCTATTGTACTTGGGAAAACTGGTAAACTTTGATAAGTACCTGGTTGGAGGAGGAAAACAAATCAAAACTACTAGTACCTCAAATGTAGGAGTTAAAATTTAACTTCAGTTTGAGGAGACTGCTTTATTTAATGCAGTAAACACATTTAATGAGAAGGCACTACGACTTGTTATCCTCAAACTGCAGCCCAGAGTTGACTTGATCAACTGGGAGTCAGTTAACACCAAATTTTAAAGGCTCAGAGAGGACCCCTAACAAGAGCATGAACATTGATAAGTAATTTTCTGGCAATTTTCTGGAATACAGAACCGCTTAGAAGGTATAGTCCAAAGCAGAGTTTCCACAACAAAGCAAACCCAAATATTTACTGCAAGGCTAGATCTGACTTTAAAAATAACCTAGAAAAAGATACATACTTGTACTTATTTTAACTGGGCTGGTTGGAGCAGACTGGATCTTTCTCCTGTCATTTTCTATACTCTTAATTAACTTTATTAGAGATGAATGCCGAGTGAAGTTTTGCTTTCCTTTTGAAGGAAAAAGGTTTTTTGAGCAGTGCTCTTTGGAACGGCTGGATTCTGAAACAGGTGGGGAACAAGCTGTAGAAGTCGCTTCAAGTTTTGTATCTAAAAAGCAGGAGAGAAGAGAAAACACATGTCATATGCAGATGCAGTAATTAAAAGCAATTATTTGAGCCTGGCTTATAATTATTGAAGTACCAGCAGCAGCAAACACAGAAATTCAAGATCCTGTCTCTGTGGAAATAGATACTGGTGTGCTGTGCTGCCAAGGTCTGAGGACAGTGATGTGACTAGTAAAAGACCTTCTGCTTAGTTATTTTATCTTTTGATCCAGAAATTCTAGTAGAGAAAATGAAGAAACAATCAAAAATCACCAGCAGAACAAAAGGAAATGACACACACACCTACCCTGACTATTTGGCAAGACCTCAGGTCCTGTCCACTTGAATGCTGGTTTTCTGCCTCTCTCCTCTGTAACGTGAACTTTCTTGATAAGCTTAAGGCTGCTGAGAACATTCGCAATGTCATAAAGTCTCCTAATTTTGGCTGAAATAAAATAAAAATAAATAAATGTAAAGCATGACAATTCCAGTTAACGAGGGCATATATGAGATTAAAAATGGTGCAATGCCCTTTTAGCAGCTAGAAGGAAAAAGCTTTATGATTTTTTTTGGTAAGAACAATTTTGTGGAGCAGGTATTTATAGAATGAAATAATATATTGTGATACAACATTTACATGTAAAATAGAATAGATGTAGAAAATAAAATGCTGCAAAGGTTATTATGCTAAGTACAGAAAAAAAACCCCCCAATTTTCCTGTGCAATGATCAAATCTATACAAATTCTGTAGTGAAAATAAGTAGATTAAAAGGCAGGTACACACCTGCAAGGGTAAACGTGGGAACAGAGAGACTAAAATCCAACAGGATAATCATCCTGCATGTTCTGTCTCTGGGTTGAGCTATTAAGGAATAGTTTTAGGCAGAAGTCAAGTTACAAGTGACTTCTAGAATGCAAAGTGAATGTGTTCAGGCCAAAACTTCTGCTATGGAAAATTTAAAGTCGAGCAAGTCATGGAACTTGGGACTGTGGTTTGTAACAAACAGCACGGTAAAACATGTGATACCCGAAATATGGAATGGATGGAGTGCCCTGAAAATGCTTTTATTTAGACAGGCTTTATGGAGGGAGGATGAAAACAAACAAAAAACCCTCCTGACCAACCATCCAACCTCTCCATGTTGCCATGAGGGAGTGGAAAGGAAATTATGAACTGAAACCAGCGAGGATCAGGTTTTTTTGCATAGATACAATTCCACAAAAAAAAAAAAAAAAACAAAAAGCAAAGGAATCTGTCTGAGAATCAAGGAAGGGTCTAATTTTTAATGAAACCCACAATGAATTCTTGATCCCTCAAAAGCAGGCACATTTTTAATTCTTATACATGTACGGATCTAGACCTAGAAGTAACTTTTCATTTGAACAGAGAGGAAGTGTGTAGGGAACTGAGAGCAGGCTAAAAGAATGAAGAAATAATTGGCAGTTAGAGCATTTGGTTTCACTTCCTCTGACATTTAAGTTACTAGCAGGACTTTTACACAATTTCTTTAGATTTCCACCAAGTTAGTTACATGACCAGAACACAGATTTGCATGATTCTGGGGTCTCTTTGGTGAACCGATGCTGAAAACTTTGACAAGTGGCTTGAGGAAAGAGAAATTGCTCCCAACGAGGAGCTTTGTGGCATTACTTCAGGAGAGAGGATTTAATGGATTTTTCCTCTTACTTGGGCATTATGTATCAATGACTATACACAAGTGAGTCCCTTTTATAAACTGCACAAGGTGTTTAGGGAGTTTTTGGAGGCTCAAATATATTTATGGCAGGAAAAATATGATGGTATTCTACATTATATGAACTAATACTGGAATAACTCGCTTAGTTCACACTTGATACTGCACTTACTTTTAAACTTGCTTTTATCTAAGTCTTCCAACTGGTCTTCTCCAATCAAGATTTTAGCAGCAACGTCAAGGCTCACTATTTGAGGTGTTGATACAAGAAACAGCATCACAAACTTCTGACTCATCACTCGTAAAGACTTGTATTTCCTACCATTCACTGACGCTGCAGGAGACAGGAGGAAGGATTAAAGTACTAAGCGACACATCAGCTACAAACATTTCTGAAGCACTGAAGAGATTTGTCAGTGATAATAATTACAAGAACAAACAACACAGGGACTCCAGAATCATGTTTCTACATGACAAGAGACCAAGTCTAACTATAAAAGAGTGTCCTGTATCTCCCATATACATTTCCTATTGTCTGACAACTTGTACTCTTGAATATGCTCAACCCTTCATTAATATTGAAATTACACCCAAATTAAAAAACCAAATTGAGCAATTTATGCTTTTGGCTTCTATAACATTCAGTGGTAACTTCTGGCTTTATGATAATTCAATGGTAATGGCAATTGGATCGTGTGTTGGTGTGTGTGATATATCTGATGCTCCCTTGTTCTTGCCCTGTAAAAACAAACTACATGTGCAAGAACTGAAGGAATAACACAAATGAAAGGGTGCAGAGCACTTTTTCTCACCATGACCGGTTGTGGTGCCTTTGGGGCAGTACTATCTCAGAAAAAAAAAATAAAATCCCAATAAGTGTTTTTTCCAAGTTCATAGACATTTATTATTATAAACACATTATTTTTGGCATTATAGAGAATCATTACCAGCATGAAATTCCACTCCTGGAAGCTCGACAAAAGGCATTTCTGACTGCTCACTTGAGCCAAGAGAACTTGCTGTTTCTTCCTTTTGTTCACCGTCAGCATCAAATTCATGCTCATACTCTCTTTTCTTGATCAGCTGAATTTGCTCTATGTACTTGTTCTCTTCTCCAACTTTTTTCAAAGCCTGCAGGGTCTGGGGGAGGTTATGTTTCCCGTGCCAAATGTATCTGTTCCTGGCAAGGCGGCTCACCATATGCAGGCTCTCCAGCACATTCACAATATCATAAATGCGCCTGCGTTCAACATCTGGAAAAGAAAGAGATGAACGTCACGTCTCTACAACATAAAATATGTTTACTCATGCATTTACCTGCCACACAGGTCCCTGTCCTTCCTCCTCTCCTCTTAATACACTTCTAAACCATTTTTGCTGATTCCTTGTTACTAAAGTTTCTGGAAATAGTCCCCACAGATCTTGCCAGCAAGGAAAACAATTCTTGCTTCAGATATGCTGTTCCACAGTTGTTTACAGCATTCCTTAAGAAATAAAACTTACTGTTGCCAGAAGAGCCATTATATGGGTTTCAATCCAGCGTTTTTTTTTTTTAAAAGGAGCGTTTTTAATTATTCATTGCATCGATTTTAGATTGTCTCCTTAAATGACCTTGAAACCTCCTTGCAGGGAACTGTTTTTTAACATCTTTTTGTATGTTACTCGATTAACACACTGTCCTTTTCTCTTTTTTCTGCTAAATTCTTGGTTTGGAGTAGGCATTTTCTAAAAGATGTTCTTTTGTACAAAGTCTAAAAAAAATTTTAAAGCAGTATGATTTATAACTATTATCAGTGTATAATCTACAGAGTACTGTAACTCCATAGCTTTTTGATTTACAAAGGCTTCATCTTGATGTCAGCAGCTCAGACTCTCTGAAGACCATTGGTGCAATACAAAAATAGTGATATAAAGTGAGAAAGTTATATTATCATCAAAGGCAGAAAGTAGTTTTTTGCTTTGATGTCATGATTGGACAGGAAGTTGTGGGCTCAGTTTGAGCAATGCAAGTTTCTGCTGCAAAAACCCAATCAGTAATGTTAGCCATCGTATCTAGATCCAAAAACCTGCAACTGGTTTTTTTGTGTTATCAGCAATAATTTAGATGTTTAGTATGAAACAGAATTCAGAGTTTCTCAGTTCAGTTCACTGAAGAAACTTTAGCTTTTTAAAAGAATTTCTTTAAGTATGAGGAGCTTTAAACTGTGTTCAAATAAGTTTGAGAGAACACAGTAAGCATTCAACATTTTATGGAGCAAAAACCCACTCACAAAAAGCAGGTTATTGGCACATTTGTGCAAAGAAATCTTTAAGAGCATGGACAGCAACTTACGTAGCTCTTCAGTGACTTCATCCAGGCAAATGTAACTTTTCTGTGCAGTGCTGGGGTAATCAGGGTATCGAGCTAAGAATTTATGACACAGCAGTCCTAGGCTTTTCTCTTTGCGGCTTGGCTGAGATTTTTCATATTCATCCCCCAAAAAGTGCTCCTATGTGGGAATGAGTAAAGGAGAATTTGAGGGTTGTGACAATATGTAAACACACATATTTAACAGCTTCATTGTGAACACTGTCAAAGGCCCGTGTTCCCCCTTTGTCCTCAGCAACTGTGAAATAAAACCAGCACAACATTACCCGTAGTATGGAACTAGTCAATGTCCTTACTTATATTTGGTAAACACTCCAAAAATCAAAACTTAAAAAAAAAAAAAAAAGCTGTGATGTCAATGTACAGCTTTTTTATACAGAATAAACAGCCTTCAGCTAACTCAGAAAAACAAGTAAATACAGACAGTTTTACAGCATACCTGCAAAGAGTGTTTTTCCTGGAGGACGTCGGCTGGACTGTTTGTCTCTTGCTTTCTCTGTTCTCTGCTCCTGATCTCGGGACTGGCTGCACTGATCAGCATCTTCAGGTTGGAGGTGGGTGTCCATGGATCTGCTGGAGGGGCTTCCTTGCCTTTTGGGGGGGTGGTTAGAGGCTGACTCTCAGATGGTCTCTCGGCCAGTACCAGCTGTGAGGTAGCTGCTTGTTTCAAAGGAGTTTTCGGTACATTTTTGCATGGCTCAAAAGGCTCATTTTCCTACGCACCGAGAGAAAGAACAACGGTGAGATTAAAAACCCATTATTAGTGACAGCCCAAGGGGGATAGAGATCCATCACATTTTTTGGGTAGCTCCGAGCTGAGGTTCCTCTGTCCCTGAAAACCATTTCTGTGCCCGGAGCTTAAGCTTTGGGGCTCGTGGTATTTCTTCCTCAGGTAATTTTTTTTTTCCCCTTTGGGGAAAACACAGTCAGAGCGAATGAGCTATAAAGAAGGGCTGAATACACAGTGTCACCACCTGAGACTGGATGTGATGTGCCTTATAGATATCCTTGTCGGGCTGACGAGACACCAGCCCACGTCTCAGGGGCACTCATCCTTTATCACACGGTCGCCCCAACTCCGGCAACCCCTGTACAACCCCTGTACAACTCCGGGAATATCGGCCGACTTTTACAAACTCACTTTTTGACGACTTTTAACAAGCTCCCAACTCCGCGCCGGGTAAGGGGGTGGGGTATGACTGCGGCGCTGGCCGAGATGATGAAACGGGAGAGGAGAGAATAAAGGCGGAGAAGAGGGGACACGAAGGAGGAGGAGGAGGAGGAGGAAGAGGAGAAGGAGGAGAAGAAGGACCGGGATGGATCCACTTCCCCGTGGGGCTTCCCTGCTACAGCCCCGATGCTTTTGGCGCCGGACACGCGCGCATGCGCCGCCAGCGCGTTGGGGCGCTCCCAAAAACGGGACGGGGCTCTCTGGAGCTTCCCGGGGGTCTCTGGAGCTCCAGGGAATCTCTGGAGCTTCCCGGGGATCTCTGGAGCTCCTGGGAATCTCTGGAGCTTCCCGGGGACCTCTGGAGTTCCTAGGAATCTCTGGAGCTTCCCAGAGATCTCTGGAGTTCCTAGGAATCTCCGGAGCTCCCCGGGGGATCTCTGGTGCTCCCGGGGGTCTCTGGAGCTTCCCGAGGGTCTCTGGTGCTCCCTGGGAATCTCCGGAGCTCCCGGGATCGCAGGCAGGCTCCGCAGGGCTCAGCCCCGCTCTGCCCCATCTGCGCGGGACCCTCTCCCCGTGCCACCTTTCCCTGTCACAGCGGCGCTGACCTGCCGGCCGGACCTGCCCCTCCACACGCCTCTCGCTA
>VWZG01012813.1:625788-685448 GCA_013396735.1 Grallaria varia | reverse complement strand
AAAGCGCCGGGCCCCCCCCCCCCCTGTGCCGCCCCGCGCCGCGCCGGGTCCCGCTGCCCCCCCGGGAACGATCTCGCCGCCTCCCGCCTCTCGGCCCGGCCCGCGCGCGCCCGCCCGCCCAACGGTCCCGTCCCCGCCTCGTCCCCGCCCACCGGCCGCTTCTCACACCCCGCCCTCTGCTCGCGCCCCTCACGAGGAGAGAGCGGCGTCGCTGTCAGTGTCACGGCCCGCCCGCCCGCGGGGCCGCCCCGGGAGCCGATTTGAATTCACCGCGCGGAGCCGACGCGGGCGGGCGGCGCGGCCAATCAGCGCGCGGCGCTGCGCCCAGCGCGGCCAATGGGAGCGCGGTACCTCCGCGGACGCTCCGCCCTCTCGGCCTCCTCCGCCTCCTTCTCGCGCCGCCCGATGAGCGCCGGCGGGCCCCGGGCTCCGGCTTTGGCGCGCTCCGGCCCTGCCGCCCTCCACAACGGCCGCGGGCGGCGCGGGACGGGCGGGTGGGATCGGCCCGGAGCGCCGGGCCGTTGAGAGGAGCCCATTTACCCGGCCGGCACAGGCCCCGCGCGCCCCTCACGGGAGCGCCCCCCGCGAGCGGCCTACGCGGGGCGCCAGTGGCGCGCGCCGAGTGTGGGACACACCGAGTGTGGGACACTGTGAGTGAAACACCGCAACATCGTGTGGGAAACGCGCCGGGTGTGAGACACATCGTGTGGGAGAAACCACACATCGTGTATGAAACACTGCACATCATGTAGGAAACACTGTGTGTGACACACATCACACATTGTGTGTGGGACACATCGTGTGGGAAACACATCACAAATTGTGTGTGGGACACATCATGTGTGAAACACCTCCCATCATGTGGGAAAGGCATCGAGTGTGACACACATTGTGTGGGACACATCACACATTGTGTGTGGGACACATCGTGTGGGAAACACATCACAAATTGTGTGTGGGACATATCATGTGTGAAACACCTCCCATCATGTGGGAAAGGCATCGAGTGTGACACACATCGTGTGGGACAAACCACATATCGTGTGTGAAACACTGCACATCGTGTGGGAAAACCACCAAGTGTGAAACACCATGTGTGGGACAAACCACACATCATGTAGGAAACACTGCACATCATGTAGGAAACACGGTGTGTGACACACATCACACATTGTGTGTGAGACACATCGTGTGGGAAACGCCTCCCATCATGTGGGAAAGGCATCGAGTGTGACCCATCGTGTGGGACAAACCACATATCGTGTGTGAAACACACCGAGTGTGAGGCACATCATGTGGGAAACACAGTGTGTGACACACGTCACACATTGTGTGTGGGACACATCATGTGTGAAACACAGCGAGTGTGACACATATCGTATGGGAAACACCACACATCGTGTGAGAAACACACCGAGTGAGACACATCATGTGGGAAACCCACCAAGTGTGAAACACCACGTGTGGGACAAACCACATATCATGTGTGGAACACCTCACATCATGTGTGAAACACCGTGTGTGACACACGTCACACATTGTGTGTGGAACACTTCGTGTGTGAAACACAGCAAGTGTGACACACATCCTGTGGGGAACACTGCACATTGTGTGGGAAACACACCGAGTGTGGGACACATCGTGTGTGAAACACCACACATCATGTGGGAAACACTGTGTGTGAAACACATCACACATTGTGTGACACCAAGTCAGCATGTGTGAGACATATCGTGTGTGAAACTGCGCGTCATGTGGGAAACACCATGTATGACACACTGCACATCGTGTGTGAGACACACCAAGTGTGAGACACTGTGTATGAAACACATCATGTGTGAAACACTGCACATCATGTGTGACACACCGCACATTGTGTGTGAGACACATCGTGTGTGAAACACAGCACATCGTGTGTGAGACACATTGAGTGTGAGACACCGTGTGTGAGACACATCGTGCGTGAAACACTGCACATCATGTGGGAAACACCATGTATGACACACCACACATCGTGTGTGAAACATCATGTGTGACACACCGTGTGTGACACCGCACATTGTGTGTGGAACATGCCGCATACCGTGTGTGAAACATGTAGCATTGTGTGTGAAACACACCATGTGTGAAACACACTGCACATCGTGTGTGAGACACTGTGTGTGAAACACCACACATCTTGTATGAAACACAGAGCACATCGTGTGTGAAACCATGTGTGTGAAACACCGCACACCGTGTGTCACACACACTGCACGTCCAGCCACATCCAGCTGTTCCTTAAACACCTCCAGGGACAGTGGCTCCAACACCTCCCTGAACAGCCCCTTCCAATATATCTAATCACCGTTTTTGGAAAGATATTCCTTCTAATGTCCAAACTAAACCTCCTGTGGCCCATCCTAAGACTTTCTGCCTGGGAGAAGAGCCCGACCCCGACCTGGCTATGACCTGCTTTTGGGGAGTTGCAGACAGTGACAAAGTCCCCCCAAGCCTTATCAAATGGGTTGCAACACCTCTGCTCTGCGTAGATTCAAACCCTCCCGGCCTTGGGTGTTCTTTATACCAGGGCTGTGTTTGCATAAAAGCCAAACCTTTTAATGCAACTGTGTAATTTTCTGAAAGTCTGAAAGCTTGTAAATGCATGTAAAAGAAATGACCCCAAGTGACCTTCACTCCTCGGCATCACCAGCCATGTAGCAGCGAAAGGTTATTCTCTTGCAGTGCATACACACCTCGCCTTAAAAAGGGCAGCTGTAGGGTTTGGGCAGGCATTTGCTCTTTTTCCTTGTTTGTGCTTTGATACAATTGCTGTGCATTGGCTTCTTGATGTAAAATATGTACTAGAAGGTGTGATTGTTTTGTGTCCTGGTAACCCAGGGCTGGTGTGAGACTTACAAGAAGTACATTTATGCATACTAATTACAATTATACATGCTAAGTACAATTACAAATACTAAAAAAATAATGTGTGTTTTATCTTTTTTTTTTTCCCCCCAGGGATGACCATATGTAATGCACATGGAATTTGAGTTGCTTAAATGAAGAGAAAATGCATTCACGTGTTTCAAAAATCAAACTGGAAGGAAAAAAAAATCAGGTTTTTACATTCAAGCTGTCACTTGATTACTTACTTAATTTATGCTGAGTTTTGAAAATTACCTTTATACCCTAATCAAGGAGCCATTATCTCTGTTCAAACGCCATAGTATCTCTTGTGACCTTTGTTCAGGGGAGGCCTTTCCTGGTCTCAAAGTCAGCCTTACAAGCTGCCCATTTTGACAGTACCAGACATTTTAAAGCAGAGGTTAAAAGAATGACTACTATTATTACTGTTATTGAAATAATGTTTCTGTTAGTATCTTGTTTGCCTCTTTTGTGAGCCTCCTTGCCATGGTACTGCCTTTGCCTATTTGAGATTATGGAATTATGTGGAGCAGACAAGGGTGTGCTCAGTTGCAGCCGTCAATTTAAACTGTTTTCAGTATTTGTATTTGTAATTTCCTTTGCTCTTGCTTGAGTTGCTATCTGAAGCCCTGGCATAAGAAAAACAGTGATTATGTTCTTTCCTAGGTACCTTCTAAAGAAAGAAGCACAAGGATTAGAAATTGCATGGCCCTGACATGGCAACCGAAGGCAAAAGTAACAAGTTAATAGCAGGTCTTTTAATGTATAACCTTGAAGGCTCTTGTGTGATGATACTCCTGTGGGATGTTTGCTGTTTTCAAGCACTGTGCTGAATCAAGACACCACCTGACAGCAGAAATCAGCTTTGGAGGGCGATAGGTAATTTTATCTCTGCTGGGTCAGCTAAAGAGTTACTTGAAGCAACATCATGTGGATTAAAGAGAATGCGTGACATATCCTAGTGATTTGGTCCAGTCAAATGAATGATAAGGGGGTAAATAAGTGAAGAATATGTAAAATGAAGTGCTTCTAGTGCCTGCATTCCAGTTAGGCATCCCTCCTTCTCTGCCCATAGACATTTTCCTCTTCCAGTCGCAGCATTAGCAATCCACTGTGCTAAAGAAAGCAACAATGTGGTCTGCTTTGCATGCTCTGCTCAAAGTTGTATTTCTTGTATGAACATGTATTGTTAATAATGGGTTGGTTTTAGTGTGATCCCAAGGCAGCAAAGCTCAGCATCCTGTGCTTGTGTGCTCCATGGATGTAATGCTGTACTTCTGTTAAGAGGAATTGTAATTAACAGCTCACATAAAGCCAAAATACATAAAGAAGTTTACTGAAATCATTCTTATTAGGTAATTCTATGTATAAAATCATTTACAGAATGCCTAGGGAGGTGGTGGAATCTCCATCCTATCTGGATGTGGTCCTGAGCACATCCTGCTTGAGCAGGGGGCTGGACAAGATGTCCTCCAGAGGTGCCTTCTGACCTCAGCCAGTCTGGGATCTGTGACATGTACAATGATTATATTTCTGAGCATAATCTGTTGTAAAGTTAAAAAAAAATAAATTAAAAATCACAGAATTGCAAAGTTTGTACAACCTTCAGAAAAACTGAACTTGCTGTAGCTTTATGCCCTTCTGTCTGAGTGTTCAGACTATTTTAGGCTGCTCTCCTCAAGGAACTAGTTTGTGATTACTCTCTCCAGGACTGGAATCGTGAATTTGTGCACCACAGCTGCCTGCGGGAACCTTGCAGGGAAGTGCCTCGAGTTCAGCATTCAGTTCCATTGTTGCAACACTGCTCGTGGGTCCTGGTGAGTGCTGCTGTTTACTGTTATAGGTCACTTTCAATTGTCATGTTTTCTTGTAATGTTTCTTTTATTCAAACCAATTTTAAAGGCAATAGATACCCTTCTTTCATTATACCTTAATTCTAATGTCTGATGGGTGTCGAGGAGAAACTGCAGAATTCAGCAGGTATGTACTTCTAGTCAAGAAGTGATGACATAAGCAGACCCCAGAATACTTCAGAAATCTCTCAGTAGATGGAGTTAAATATTCAATCTACTTTATGTATAGATAGTGAAATTACTGTATTCAATGAAAATGAAAAGAAGGTAGTTTCAGAAGTATAAGGTAGTAGTCAAATACCACAGATTTCTCCTTATTCAGATGCTTCTGTAATGGTAATCTCTCCAGTCGTTTCAAAATTCTGCAGTAATTTGGATTATAATTATCCCTTTTTTTGCCCTCGTCTTCATTCTGGGTTATGTTGCAACAAAAACCTCTCTTAATTTCAGAGCTATGAGTAAAGTTTTGCAGAGTGTGCAGATCACTGCAGGCTCTGCCTCTTGCTGAAGTGGCATGAGCGCTCGGGTTCACTAGAGGTCACACTTCCTTTACTCCTCTCTGTCTGCTGCTCCTCGCGGAGATGTGCTTGCGGGCTGTGTTCACGTCATATTATTTACCCAGCAAAATGACACGTGTAATTTTGTACAGGGGATAGCAGCACTAAATGGCTTTTAAATGATTTTAAAAAAAACCCCCCAAACATTTCAAAGATTAAATATATGCGGTAGGGAAATGATGGCAAATAAATGACATGTGGCAGACTGAAAAAACAATGTCTAAAAGCCATCTCATGTACTTTTGCTATCCGATATCTCTGCAGACAGCAGCGTGTAATCTGAGAATTGTAGAGTGGTTTGTGCCGGAAGGGACCTTGAGGATAATCCAGTTCCACTTTCCCCACCATGGGCAGGGACATCTTCCACTAGACCAGTTTTCTCAATGCTCCATCTAGCTTGGCCTCAAACACTTCCATGGATGGGGCATCCACGGATTCTCTGGGCAGCTGCATGGCCCGGCTGCACAGCAGACATACCCAGCTTTAGCTGCATGCAGGTGCCCAAAGGAATTGCTGCTGCCACATGCCAGCCTGGGAACTGCAGTGGTGGGAGGAATGATGGGGGAGACATAACTGGCAGCCCCAAATCTGATTGCAGGAGAAGCTCCTGGTGCAGGGCACAGCACCGGGTCAGGAGGTGGCAGTGGCTGCTCCAGAAGGCCCTGTGGAGAGCTTTGCTCCAGCCCTACCTAATTTTGTATTCATTAGTCTGCATAAAATTAAATCATATTAAGGCATATTATTGAATGGGCTGATTCAATTTAACTTGAGTTTATTTGCTTTCAGTTGTTACATTATCTTTGAAAATTAGGCAAATTAGATCAGCTGGTCAAGCTCTGAGGTGAAGACTGGGAAGGAAACAAAACCAAAACATTATGGAAACCTGAATTCCTAAACAAACAAATGCCTTTTTCAGGCATGCTAATTCCAGGGAATGCTAATTAAAACTTAATGCATGCACCACAAACTACACTGAGGGAATATTAATAGCCTGGTGCAAAGAGAAATAGAGATGTAGTGTTTAGGGCGCTTCACTTCTGCAAGTATATTCTTTCTGCTAAGATGAATTATTAGGAAAAGAAGATAACAGCCCAGAAATGTGTCTTTATTCAAGATCAAACACAAGGCATTTTCTTAACAATGGTGCTAAGCATCTAGAGCTAAGAGTTTAGAGTACTCAGTAAAGAGTATATTTCTATTTCAAATGCATTTTTCTCCTTGTAGTCAAACATTTCACAGGTATGTTTTAGTGACTGTAGATTTTGTTGTTTCAACATCGCAGAGATGAGCTATCTCTACTAAGAGCTGAGGCTCATGGCCATTTAAATGACTCAATATTTTTGAGAAATTAAGAGGAATTCTGCTTGCCAAGGAGAAACATGCAGACAAGTCTTTCACAGAGTTATTTCCTGATCCAGATCTGAAGAGTAAGTTGGCACAAAAGCCTACTTGCTTCATGTCCTTGAACTAGAGGATTAGATTTTTTTTTTCTTTATTATTTATATTCTTTTTTCATTACTTTGTGTGCTTTCCACCCAACTTGCTGAAGTTCACAGCCCAGCTAAAATATGGGGCCAACTCTGAAACAGGGTCAATTCCTGGAAAAAAATTGTGCTAACAGTGACAGAATCCACATTGTATATAAATAAATATGTATGTATAAGGAAAACAATAGCATTTCTACAGAACTTGCAGACCCATTGCACATTGCATGCCTTGGTCCTACAGGCATCTACTCTGCAAGTGTCAGTGCCCATCAGCCGAGGCTTCTTTGTGTCAGATATTCTCCCAGCACTGCCTTTTGCTGATGATTGAAAGGAAGATGAGAAGATAAATGCTCAGAGAGGATGAGACAGGAACAATAAAGACGAGGATAAATGTCTGGGCGATGAGAAGTGCCAGTAGTGCCTGTGTGTGAACCAAGCAGTTGGGAGGGGCTGTGTGGCTCATTCTCAGCTGCGATTTGTTGAAAAGAGGTGGTTTTTTAGGGCTACTTCGATGGCACAAGGCAGTGTCATGAGCTCTGTTGTGCTGTCGCAGAGGTTACTGTTGGATATGGATTGAGAACAAGTGATAGCATTAAATAGTATCTAATATTACTGTCCAACCAAAAACTTAGAATGGCTATGCAACAAGAGAAGTTAATACCCTACCCAAATATCTTATGTGTAAAAAAAATAAAAAAGCTTGCTATTATATTGTTGTTTACAGGAGCATTGGGAAGATCTTATTTCCCTAAGTGATTGTGCCACTGAAAATGCTTCATTTGTTTTGTATTTATTCTGTCATGTGTTTGTAGTGGAATCCAGCGTGGATTCTTAAAGCAGCCTATGAAGCATTTTTCTTAAGACCCGATTTCATTAGGTTCTTGTCAACAAGCAGCATCTAAGTTCTTGTTCAAAAGGATTCCTACCTCACAGACACATCCTCCAAAAGTTAATGTTAGTTCAAAACACGGATTCTTACACAAATTCCTTCCCTGCTCTAACTGAGAAATGACACATCTAATTTTAAATGGCATGTCAGTGGCAGAATACTTTGCATTGTGGGATCAACAAAACAGACTACACTGACATTGCACAGACGTGCTTCAGCCCTCTGGTTCAGCTGAATAGATTCTCAGTATTCTCATGTTGAATTGTTTGGCATAACTCATCGAGCCGGAAGAATGTTGCATTCACATCAAGACATTTTCCTCTACTGTAAACTGACTGGTTTTGGAGGATTTACATCAGGAATTAATTTAGTTTGAGAACGTTAATAGTATTTTCTATTTGAAGATTTTTCTCCATGTCAGTGGTATTCTCCTTTCCCTGAATTTTTGTGCCATATCATGTTTAAAAGCTGTTTCTTTGAGTTTGCTCTTCACATGTCTTGCTTTAAACCTTCTGTCCAGCTCTGCCTTTCTAACTTGAGCCACCTTTTCATCCTCAGGTGCTTCTTGCTCTGTAGGTTCTCTTGCTCTGACTTCTGACAGCTCATTTGTTTCATACCAACCCTCTCTTCAGCCTGTTCTGGGTGATCCCACCCACCAGAGGCATGTTCTTGCAGGCTGCCAGGTACCACAGCCACAGGTACATGACAGGCACCTGCACTGGGACACGAGTGTGCGTTGTAATTATCTCCAAGTCTGTGATGTACAGATGAACACACTGAACAAGGACTCAGCATTCCTCTTTCCTGCTTTCTGCCGTGTTCCCATCTGAAAGGGTTACCTACTGAATGACCTTCTGCTTTTTCTAAAGTATTCAGCACCATATGCCCCATTTCCAGTCTTCTTTGCAGGAAGTACATAGGAAAGGCAGACTCTTCGCTTGTCTGTGCTGTGGATTCCATGTTGTGGAATGGGTAATAAAAATTCCTTCTTTCTTGGAAATGTCATGCATTATAATGGCATAAAGGGAGCAGGGGATTCTGAGCATCTTCGATGTGCAATTAAAAGAAAAATTCAGTTATGTGTTGAAAACAGACTTTTCTTTCCATTAACTAGTTTTCCATGTCTTTTGTGTGTAGAGACAATTGTTCAGAGCTGCACAGATAACCTTTTATCCCCCCCTACAAGAATGCTACTTGAGTGCAGTAAATCCACCACAAAGCCCATAATATCTGAAATAAACTTTACTCGCACCTGCCATCTTCTGTTCCAAATGCCATCTCTATTGAAACACTCCTCTGTATTCTGCATGTAGCATCTCAACCAAGCTGAGCTATTTCATCTGCCACAAAGGGATTAAGCATGTCAACAGTAATTATCTTTGCCTTAATCTCTGGCAGTTGTTTTACCTTAAATATGCTCAGAGGTTCATTATAACTTTCTCACTGAATCTCTTGCTGCATAAATCTACCAAGGTATCATTTGCTGGCGTAGCAAGTGCTGACACATGTGCCCACTCTTGCAAACAGAAGGTGGTCAGGAGGGTTTTTGCTCATAAATTCTAGTCTGCGTTGTTCTAGTTAAAATCCCAGCAGAGCTTACACTCTGCTTGGAAGCCTCTTAGGCTGCTGCTGGAAAGTGATTCTAACCTACAAGAGGGCTGAGAATTTTTGCAAAGCTTCGTGTTATTAATATGAAATAGTCAGTGCTTTAAATTCTAATGACTGTCGAGCTGTACTTTTAACTAGAAGAACTGGCAGAGGTGAGTGAGGACAAGAGACCAGGCAAGAAGAATAAATAACATGACCTTTAAGTTTCATAAACTTTTCAAAGATACACCACCCCAAAGCAATGGGCTCCTGAGAGTTTCAGTGTAGAAAATAACTGAATAATAAATTGGAGACAAAATATTTCAAGTGCTATTTTCCAAAACCTATTTGTAATTCTCATTGTTAAAATAAGTTATCTTCATGTTGTGATTAATGAACAAGTTTCCTTACTTAAAATGACTGTAAAATGTCATTTACCAAAGCCTTGCAATGAAAGTTTTGATAAAAGTACTACATAAGTCAAGGGAAATAAAAAATTTTGTTAATATCATGTTTTAAAGGGTGGCTTTTCTTTATATTAAAGCCATGTTTCACTCTTTTGAAATATTTTTATTGGGAAAAAAAGTATGTCATCAAATATACATTAACCTAGAACTGTATGAGAAAATAACTTACAGTCTTCCATTATTAAAGGAAACTTGTGTTTATTACCTTTTCACTGAAAGCCTGGCAATTAAAGCTAATAACTAGACAAATACATTTAGGGTGCTCTCTGGGCATTCTAATATTGCAGATGAGGTTGTTGGCATAGACAGTACAAGGCAGTAATACTCGTGCTCCAAGAAGGCACAGAGGATGATAAACACACACTGTGCTGTGCCCATCAAAATAAAATCCAGTTTGCTCTGCTTGGCAGCCTCACAGAAATTACAATCCTCTGAGGGTATTTTCTTGTGAAGATACAAAGAAAAAAACAAAAAAAACTTTAATGCATTTGAATATTCATTTCTTAGCTATCTTGTTCTGCTTTGTTTCTCCCCCCTCGGAGAACGCAGGAAAATGTGTGGTGCTCCAACAAAAAAGCCTTTTTTCTTCTGAATAATCTGACAGGGGAAAATTCTGCAGCCAATGACGATTACAACACACCAGGTTTTCCCTCCTGGCCGTTCTCCAGAACGTGGCCTTGTCAGTCAGGTACACTCCATGTGCAGCTCCTTTTCTCCCTGCAGGGACTGATCCCGTGTTTAGCCACAATGGAGAGCTGTCCATTAAAATGGCAGGGAAGGCAGTGGGCAGGCTGCACTCCTGACATGAAGTATAATGGGCTGTTTACACTCACGCAGGCACCTTTCTCAAGGACCATTTATCCCTGGGGGGAAGCTCGCTGTGCATCCTCGCCAGCAAGGGATGTCTCTTGCTGTCAGTTTAAGAAAGTGAAGCTGCTCTTTGGAGAACTTTGTAGCGTGAAGTGATGCTTGGCAGTGTGAACATGCATCTGGCAGGTCCCGAGGCTGAGGGTGAAGGTCTGTCACCAGGCTGGGACAACAACCAGCTGGTTTTACACCTATTTGCTTTTACTGTCTCTTGTCCGGGTTACAGCAGCATCCAGGAGCACCAGCTGAAATGAGGGCTCTGTTTTGATATGCTGTTCATAGCCATGAAATACACAAGGACGGATTTTCCAGCAGTTAGGGTTCTTATTATTTCAAAACTGGGCTTAGAATTCCTAAAATCCTTGCTCTGTTCAGCTGATTGCAGACTTCAGATACCAAGCCCCTTCCCTTTAGCCAAGCCCATTCCAGCTTCCCAGGCACACAAACAGCGACCTCTGGCTCTGCCTGGGATGATTTTAAATTTTCTGCATAATAGGCAAGCAAAAATTTATTGTGCCAGAGAGTGAAAAAGAATTAAAGTCTGTCACAACACCTTTCTCTGTGAGGAGATACTCCTGGTGCATCCAGTGAGTATTTCACACAAAATACCTATATGATGTTTGACGTAGGGCAAGAATGGCAGGTGATTGCCCTCACTGCTCAGTTGCAATGTCTTTCTTTCTCTGTCTTAATAAAAAGACCATTATGCTCTGCAAGTGAAAGAGCTTCAACAGAAGAATTGGGAATATTCTCCTGTGGCTGAGGCCATGCTAAGGAGGCAGGACAGAGAAGTCCAAATCTCCCTGTGCAGAGAAGAATTTCAATTGTCTTACTAGGTAGGCTTTCCAGATGAATTTTGTGGGATGGAGCACAGGAAGCTACTTAATTCTAGAAGATGGTGTAGACTTCAAAATTCCTCGGGGAAAGAAGGTGCTACTTATCAAAACTACAGAGGTCTGGGAGGATGAGGGTGAAGCTTACTGAGTAAGTTAAGAGCTCAGTTTTTCACTCTCTCGAGTTTGTAGGAGAAATAATATGTTCCTTTTATGAATTTAGCTAGAATATCCATTGCTTTCTTAGTCTATTTAAATAATTATCTTTACATTAAGAAAAGGTAAATTCTGCTGTGTTTTTATATCTACAGGAGGTAAGGAAAGCAAGGTTCAGACACATCTCTCAGCTCTCCATTTAACAAATCTGTCGAAGAACAGAAAAACCAGCACCGCCCTGGATTTTAGTTCACTTCTCAACATCTGGATTTCATCTGAAAACACGATCAAAGAGAGACACTGTCAGGTAAGGTTCAATATTTTCCCATTAGAATTTACAGCAGGTACGAAGCAGCATTGACAGACGAGTTTTAAGCAATTAAACACACGAACCAAAACCAGGGTCATGTCCTGATTGGAAGGGCAGATTTGGGTGGACTCAGTCAGCAGGGTCGGGTTCATTCCATCATGAAAAGACAAAAGCTCCCTATTCTGTGAGCTTAACAGAAGAGAGATGTGCTCCCAAAGAAAATGCACTGGGACCATGGATGGATATTGGTGCGGAAAGCTGCTTTTATATAGGAAAAGATGCATGGAAGCTCATGTGCACCAAAAAGCAAACCTCTCTGCAGTGACCTTGGTGGAGTGCAAGTAGTGCCCTGAGTGGCCTTTGTACATAGGCCAGATTGCTCTTGAAAATTCTGCTTTCCTTCACATAATTGCTGGGATGAATCTGAGGCAGTACAAGGCCAGCTCTCTGCTGCTGACACAGGGATGGTTTGGCCAGGGTGATTGACACACTGCTGGGCTGAGAAAAACATGTTTCTCCAGTTGTTCGCAAAAAGTCCTGACTTGTGTTAAATCATTTCATTCTGTAATCAGTGAATCAGTGATCGAGATAAACACCCATGCATAGTCAATAAACCTAATTTTTATTTTTATAATTACATCTCAAGAGCCACCTGATTTTGCATGGAATCAAGACTATAATTTCAGCAGTAAACATCTGATATTTTATTGTAATGAAGGAGCTAAGTATGAACAGAGCTACAGTTTTGATTAATTAGAATTTTGTTGCCAAGGAATTAATCTGTTTTCCCTTCTCTGTGGAAAAAAACCCAACCCTCCCTAAAATGAGTTTCGCAGCAGGGATAATCATAGAAATGTTGAGTGAACTCCAGCAGCAGACATGTTTCAATACTTCTTTGTTTTCCTGGAATAAGGGGGAATATGGGAGAGAACAGATGATCATTAAACTGATTATGGCAATTGTTTTTCCTGACTGTAAAGTAACAGAAAAGCTAGTCCTGGACTTGGGACTTCCTGGTCACTAAGCTATTTCTGGGTGAGATAAGAGCGAGTTTAACTCAGGCTGTAATAACTCAGAGCTTGTATTCATGTAGAAATGGCTCCAGGGTGGAAGTCTACACTAGTTAGCTGCTGCTGTATCAACTGAGGGGTTGCTGTAGTAATACATTACAAGACTGTGCTTCCTTAGATGATCCTTTGGATTGATTCCCATCTTCCACTGAGGCCATGGGGGTGATGCAAACAGAACTGACAGGCCCCCAAAATGAGTTAACTGTCCTGCAGTAAACTTCACTGAATTACTTGCAGTTTATGGACGTGAATCCGTTTGTGCACGTGGCAAGCTAACGTGTAATTTCCATGGGTATGAATAAACAGAGCGACCACTTAGTATTTTAAAACGTTGCTTTCTGTCATTACATATGGCAGCAGGGGATGCATTTCATTTCTTCTAGGGTTAAAGGAAGAAATGCTTTTTCTTTTCTGAGGAAAGCTACCACACTTACATGATTTGTTATAAGTAATAAGCCTGTTGCCATATTCCTGCTTTAATATGTCTCTTTAGGATTCAGAAAGCCATGTTCAAAATAACGATAACCAAAAGGAGACTGTCTCCGCATCAGAAGCACAGATTGAAATGCTGCAGTTCAGGCTCATCAATACTGGTAAGTGTTTGAGATGTGAGTAATTGAAACTTGCTGTTCCTGTGCTTCTAGCAAAGTGTGAAATTGTGGTACCAGAAGACAGTGCCCAAAAGCACGGATGCGTGACCACAGTTTTGAGTGCTTTCCTTGAGGGTGACTGAAGGATTTGATTGCCTGGTTACCTCGGAGTGCAGAGCACAGAAACTCTTTGGGGTGAGAACACTTTGGATCCTAAACTTTACTTCTGCATTTTACTGTTAACTGATAAAAAAACCCAACCCAAACCCTTGTGTAAAACTGATTAATGGTATAATAAGCAGGTAGGTCTTGCTGTCAGCATAGCTGAAACTTCACTGATTTTATTTTTAAATCACCTTCTCTGGCAGAGGTGGAGTGTAATTTTTCTCGTGTGAGTGATGACATGTATGGATTCAAAACTTGAATACAATGATCTGGACTATTCCTTAAGAAAATGTTTGCAGTTAAACAAGGACTGGGTTGTCTCATCCTCCAGCACTATGCAGTGGCTGAAGAGCTCTCCCTACACAGAGGAACTTCTTTTTGAAGATTTTCTGCTGTATTAATTATTTCTCCAGTTGTAGGGAGAGGGATAAAGAAGAAACAGTCCCTTTTCCCTTTAAGAGCCACACAAAACAGCACTAAATAAATTTGCTCAATAAACAGAGATGAGTGTCAAGGAGATATTAGTTTTTGTGCACTAAGTTCTTAAGTACTAGGTGGAAAATCTAGTATCTGTAGTAAAATATAACAAACTGTTCTGTGTTATCAAGGTCTAACTATTAAGGTCTAACTTATCAATGCAGAAGACCCTGAATACAGAAACTTTGTAAGAAATTACCCCCAAAGACAATGGATAGTTTGCTTTTTTGAACAAGCACCATATGGTATATTTTGAGCTACAGGTTTCTGTGTAAACTCAATTTTGAATCCTTCTAGGACAGGGAGAGCTATTTTTTCCCTGGTCAGCTACATTTATGTCTCATGGAAACCATGAATGAATGCTATTTAAATTAAAGTACCTCAATATATATATTTATCATTTGCATGAGTACTTTTTAAAGAGAATGAAATGTTGTACACCTACTAGAAATTGCAGCCAAAGAGTCTTATCACTGAAAGAAAAAGTCAGTGAATACAGTGAATCCATATTTCTTCATGCTCCTTCTCTGAGGGGTGAGTCAGTTCCAAATTCAGGCATTCGAATGAAATCCATGGTCTGCCTTAACCCTGAACCTCGTAAACATCCAGTTATGAGGTGAAACAAACAGCAGGTCGAGATTGACTCCTACTCACGGATATATTTTGGTTTTTTTCTTGCTCTGATTAATATTTTATTCCTTAAACAGTGCTGCAAACTCCACTGGGACTGTTTTTATAAGAGCTCTATTATGAAAGAGTGACAGATTGTGGATGAGGAGACCTTTTTTCATAAATAATTTCCCTTTGCAACACTTCTATTTTCTCTCCTGTAAAAGAGTTAGGCAAAAATACTGTATTCTTTCCAGTACTAGAAAAATCTGTAAAACAAAGGATTTCTTTGACTCCAGGCAGTTGCATTTTATCTATCAGTCCTCAAAAATACAAAAAAAAAAAAAAAAAAGGTATCAGAAGCTTGAGCTGGTGTCCCTTCCTGCTTGCTAACAAATCTGCTTCTGCTTCTTTCACAATTTCATCACAAACATGGGCTTCACCCTCGCCACTGTTAATACTGAAACTGTTATTTTGCCTCAAAAAAATAAGTACTTTCAGTGTATTAAAGTGTAACAGTATCATTTCATTTCACATTCTACCTCCTTAAAAGGTTGTCACAGCGGCAATAAACCCGAGATTAGTTAAAAGCCATGACAAAATTGTAGCATTCCTATATGGAAGAAAACAGGCGACGAAAGATTTCCACCCCACTGAAAATTCCTGCCCTCTTACATCTTCTTAACTGACACTTAGTGCTCAGATAATAATGAGAACATAGGAAAAAAAGATTATAGCTTTACGTTAGTGAGAGTGGAGTTATGACTGAAGAGCTGCTTTCATTCTAAGCCTTCATTTTCAGCACTTACAGCCTTCTGAATATATTACCCTTTGGGCTCCCATTACACATGCTTGCTTTCATCCCAAAAGGTGGTTTGTGGCTTTTTTGTTTAGTCTTTTTTCTTTATTCTTTCATTACATTTTTCTAGGCTATTTATTTTATACCTAAATATGTGGAAAAGTATCTTCATTATTTCATCAATAGTCTGGATTTTTTTCCCCCTGCACATTGGTGTTGGTGCTTCTGCAGAACATCTGCCTTTGATACAGCAGAGGAAATTTCTTTAATAGGTAACTATACAAAGTTCTTAAAACCTGCCTGCTCTATTTGGGGTTTTTATTTCTTGAAATAACCAGGGATTTTTCCTTAAAGAAAGAATCCTAAAGTGTGATATCACGGTTAAAAATGTAAATATGTGCTACCTTATTCACAAAGTTGCTCTGTGTGAATAGTGGCTACACATATCTGAGTAATAAGAATAGATGATTCCTGACAGTTTAGAGCAGAATTCCACTCTCCTTTATGATGTGGTGGGAAAATGCCGTCTGTTTCACCAACAAATGCCATAAATAAAAGCCAGAGTTCATACACAGCTTCGGTTTTGAATTGTCTAACACTCACAAACAATAATCTCCCTTTGTTTATGTACAGTTTAGACGAGTGGGCTTGATGTGGGGGAAGTGATGAGGAATGAGGAAAAGTCAAATCCACTGCTACGGGTTCCTGACGGAGGCCCCCAACTGTCAGCCCCCAACAATAATAATTTCAGTCTCTTGGCTTTCAGTGTAAATGGATTAACTCAAAAGATGAATTAACATCGGGGGTTTTGTGTTTCAGTGAGAAACTACTCCGTGTGCCTGTGCACATGCACAAAAAGAATGAAAGATCAGCAAAAAGAACCAAAGATCATTAAACACAAACAAAACCCAAATCCTGAGTGGGAGGTTTCTCTCACACAACCATCATCTACAGTCTTTCCTAGGTTATTTAAGATGGTGAATGTTGTTTTTCTGAGAGCTTATATGGGCACTTTATTATGTTTTTAACTACCATTAGGTGCAGATCCAACAATATATCAATACGTAATTTGAATGAAAAGGGCTTTTGTAGAGAAAAAGCATCTGTAGAAAACAAATAGTTAAAATCTGCACTATTTGTTTTCCTAGGGCCAACTTTGCCGTGCTGCTTGACCCGGCTGGGACTGGCAGTAGCATCTTGAAGTAACACACACAAAACGTATCTGAGCAAGGTCCTCACCCCCAGGGTCTCTCTAAGGCCACGATTTCATACTGAAAGTGGTCCTGGCAGTTCTGGCTGCTGCTGATCTCATTTGGACTGGGAATAGGGTTTGTTTCATTGGCTTTTTTCCCTATTATTTATGCGCAATTGAAGTGCATCTAAATAAACATGTGACAACTTCAGAATCCCTAAGTCTCAGGCAGTGAGAAAACATAGAGCCCCTAAAAAAGGACATAAAGAGCTAATTGATTCTACAGAGATACTGTCTCATCTTTCCAAGCCACCACGGGGCATTATGAGGAGAGACATCCAAGGCAAACCCAGGGCTGTGTATCACTGCATGCTGGGAGCAAAACTGCTGCAGTCACAAACCTAATCATGACATCTGATGGCCACTAAAAGCTCCATCTTTTTGGGGACAAGGTTTGGTTACAACAGAGGTGGCATAAAAGTGATGGCCTTGAAAATAGGTGATTTTCTTTTAAAGGAAAGAGTGAGTATCAGTCTAAGGCATAGTTTTATCCTTTCTCTTCCTTCTTTACCATAATTTCTCCCCCCTCCCCTCCATCAAATCTCTCACAATAGCTTGGTCAACAGCATTTTCTTGCTTCATTGGTTTTGAAAAGGACTTGCTGTTCCCTGCTGTTAGATTATTTCCAGGAGACTGTCTCAGGTCAATAGTCATAACATTCTTTGCTCTGCTCCCTCTTTCCTCCACCCAGACAGAAAAAATAGTAATAAAATTAAACAAAAAATAAATTAAGAAATTTAGTTGGGAAGTGGGAAAATGATCATCTTTGTATTTCCATGATTGATACAGAGATTTAGGGTATGGATCCTTCTTTTTGTTTTCAAGCACCTGGTCTTTGCATGCAATTAATAAAGAGAAATTTCTCCCATAAGGCATAAGCTGTAGCAGCTAGGTCAGGTGAAATAACCAAAGAAATATAGGGACCTTTAATTGGTATTAATTTTATACAATCTTCCAAAAAAAAAAAAAGAAAAAAATGATTCCCTGCTTCAAAAAGTCTGGGAGACATTCAAGGTGAAGAAGAACTTAGCCAAAATAAACATCATCCAGTTGTGGTTACCTTGGATATTGGTTCTTCAGGTTTTGTTTCTACTCTTCTTCGGCTTTATTCTCACAGTTTATTAAAAGGCAGGAAGATGCTCACCTGAGGGGCACGTTGCCACCAAACTGATGCCTATTTTGGCCCATCCACAGCAACTCAGCCCGGCAGAGAGGCAGGGCCAGCTCATGCTCTGGCTCCTACTCTCTTTTCTCACGCTCTTTCTTGCCTGGTTCGTTCAGTATTTGTGGTAACAACTGTTTTATATACAGATTTGTTTTAGGTGCAGCCTTCTCTGCTGTGGTTCTTCCACCTTCCCCTTCCCCTGGAAATGTTTTATGTGTTTAAAGGTGTCACATGTTAGGGCTGCCAGTATAAAATAAATGTCTTAGGTTTGTTTGATGCTTCAGTAAATTACAGTTAATGTTGGGATGGATTTTAATTTTCTGTAACTGCTTGAACTGATTAAATTAGCGTGGGAGCAGGTACCTGCAAACAAAGAAAGTTCCTCTTAGCTGAAATGAAAATCTGATTGCATGGCATTTAAATAGGACAAGATGTGATAACAAGCAATCATTGATAGTTTTGCAGTTCACAAAATAGGGAGAGACTGCAGCGGGTGGGCTGGACAACAGCAGCAGTGAACAAGAAGGCAACCCAATAGTCTGATAACCTGTCTCGGGAACAAACTTATTTCCTTTATTCCTCATAGGATTTTTGTAAATCTGATTAAAACTGTCTTTGATGTGCATCTCAAATTGCTGTTCTTTGTACGTGCCACTGTAGGGTCACACAGTTATCCAGTGGCCAAAATGCAGCCCTCACTGAGAGGTTCTGCTTGGAACAAGAACCACCAGAATTCTCATCTCAGCCTTATTCTTGCTTACTTGAGTTTGCCTGGCCAGCTTGGGGCACTCAAGACAGCAGAGGAACTTGCACCAGTTGTATTTTAGAACTGGTATTTGAGTTAGTACTTAATAGTGTTACAGAAATAATTAAATTATGATAGAACATTGAGTGAGTAAGACAAGCAAATCCAAGAGAAGATTTTTGTGATGAACTCCAGATTGGGAGTTGAATTTTGCGGATCTCTCAAATGCTTCCATTTCTTTCCTTCTCTATGTGATGCAATGTGTTCTTTTACCTACTCACAATCTATACAGTGCAGGACCAGAGAGATTGTTTTGGTCTTATTTTTTTTACCAGTCATTGAAACTGTTGGTTCAAATTTTTGCTTGCACTTTGGAGCTGCAAAATTCAGGTTCTGTTGATGATAAACTTCTACTGCATCAGCACCTGCTACCCAAAAGGTTTACAAAAAAGATAAGTTTTTGCTGGGACAGTCTCTATTTTGAACGTCTTGCTCATACAAGACAACTAAAGATAAATATATTGGATAATTGTCTTTTTCACACATTGAGGGAATTTCTAAACAGTAAAGCTGTGGGGAATGTCTCAGTGACTTTCTGGCCTAGCGGCAGTAATTCATACAGAACACACGAATCTGGGCTGTAGAACTTGACTTTTCAAGCTTTGCTTCAGGACAGAAACAACACAAATCCTTTGGATCCGGATCTTTTGCGACACACTGCTGCTTTGATTTCACACAATCACAAAGTAGCTGAGGTTGGAAGGCATCCCTGGAATTCACCTGGTTTAGCTCCCTGCTCAACCAGAGTCAGCCACAGAGGGTTGTCCAGGTTTTTCTCCAAGGATGAAGACAACACAACCTCTACCAGCAACCCGCTCTGGCATTTGATCACCCTCAAAGTAAAAAAAATCCCACCAAAAAACATACAGAAGGAAAGCCCAAAAACCAAACCAAGACAGAAAAGATTTAAAGATAGTTTTCTGCATTTCACCTTGTGCCTATTTGTTTTCTTCCTGCCCTTTTACTGGACATCAGTGAGGAGGATCTTGCTTTGTCTTCTCTAGGAACCCTATGAGAATTCATACACATTTTTACCTATTTTAATGGAAACAGATGAGGAAATTGTGTGGGATGCCTGAGTGCCTGTGATGGCTAGCTGTTTATTTTCAGAAGAAGACTTGGGAGTATTCATTTACTCTCCTTTCTAATACAAGAACAAGAGGCATTGCCTGGCTCAGGCTCTGAGCCACAAATTGCTGGAGGCTGGGACTGTACAGTCCATAAATATAACTGTGCTTGGTTTGTTGTATCTTCTCACAGACTTTGGTTACCGAGCTCTGTTAGGGATAGGAGATTGAACAAAACTGGGTTTTGGCATGACTTGGTACATCTGCTTTTACTTTCTGATACTTTGGAGCAGTTTTAGAGGGAGAGATGCAGTTGGCTTGCTGGAGTACTGCCATTCCTTGGTTATCTGCATAGTGATGTTGATTTGGGGGCTGGACATCTTTTCAGCTTGCCATACTCTCTCTGTAGAGGTGGGGACATGCTGCAGCACCAAGTGTAGGGGAGGGTGGCCTTTCAGTGATGCTGCACTTTTGCACCAAATGGTTGCTGGCCAAAGTGGCTCTGGAGCATTTGGAACATTCGGAATAGTGTCCTCCTGTAGGAAAGAAAACTTACTCCTAGATGTTTATCTTGAAGCTTGATAATTATAATTGTAAATACAGGCTAATATGCATGTATTATAACCCAGGCCTTGTTTGCTTTTTATAGAGTGTGAAATGAGCCTCCACTTGTAATTGCAGGTTTTTTTGATTGATGTGAAGCTCTTTTCTCTGTAAGCAGATATTTCTCAGTTTCTTGTTTTGTTCAGAGTACGAATTTTAAAAAAAAAACAATTTGTAAAAAAAATCAAATTGTGAGGAGGTTCATTTCCTAATGCCCCAGGACAGCAAGAACTTCTGAGTTAGGAAATTACATACCCTTAACATAACTGTTGACTCTTATTGAATGAAAGCTGTACATCAAGAGAGATCTTTCATTACATGATTACAGCAGTTATTCTCCCTGGAAGATACAAGGCACTTCCCCTTTGGGGCCTGCTTATAAATTTTTACAGCATGGAGAACTACAAATGTGTTTGAGAAGAAAGTGTATCTGTGACCAATGGAAACATAAAAGGGGAAGAAAAGTAGCAAGACTACACAGACCTCCTGAAATTCTGTGTCCCTGTGCATCAAAGGCTTCGCTTGCTTTCTGAGAGATGCTGTTTTTATCATTGCACACGATATTGCATCCACTGGGGTGAATTCTGCCAACTGTCAATAGAATTATTTGTATACAAAACCTGTCGTGTTAGCAAAGGCACGGAAATTGAGCTGGTCATTAAAGAAGTAAGTGCATTTTAATGTTCTGTATACTGTGCATTCCAGTGAGCCCCAAGACTCCCTCTCTGTGACCTCTGCGTTCAGAGACTGGGTTTGATTCTGAGCAGGAGAGCCGTTCCCCAAATCTTGATTCTGAGCAGGAGAGCCGTTCCCCAAATCTGCTATCTTGGTTAAGTGATTTTATACAGTCCTGAATGTTGTCATTTGTAGAGCAAACCCATTTCAATACAAAAGTATTCTGTAAAATCCATTACCTCTATAGGCAGAAATTAAGTTCAACATGTTTAAAAGAAGCCAAGATTTTGCAATCAGATCTATTCCCTGTTTATTTCTGCTACCACTGCAATCCCAGAGGGCTGCAGGGAGAAGAAAAAGCAAGATCCTTCCCACTGATATCCAGTGAAAGGACAGGAAGCAATAGGCACAAGGTGAAATGCAAGAAATTCTCTTTAAGTATTTTCTGTCTTGGTTTGTTTCTGTATCCAAACTGTCTGTGTTTAAACAGTTGTAAACACTTCTTACCATCTTTTCCGATACTGTGAATCACCTTGAAGGCACACAGAATAGTAAGGAAGAGGAAAATAGGAAATTTTCCATCTGGTCTGAATACTATATGATATTTTAGGAATGCTATTTCCCATTTATATCCATTCATCTCTTTGAATTTCAATCTTTAAACCATTACGTTTTCTCTCAGGACTGCTGTGAGTCTTAATTCATTAATGTCCGTAGAGTGCTTTGAAATCCTTAGATAAAAGAGATTATAGAAGTGGAAAATATTAAAGGGAAAATGTGAACTCACAACCTCTATCCTTCCCTCCCTTACCTCACCTGCTCAGGAAGATCTTTGTAATCATATAAACTTACCTCGGAATCAAGGCAAATATATTTCCCTTTGATGTACAGATAACGTGAGGTTGCAAATGGCCATTTTTTTAAAGAATCTTTTTCATATTAACAAAGTTAATGTAAAAACTTCTTAGTGATGGTTTTAATCTTCTGTGCTTCCCCAACTGAAATGGGGTTCTGGTTATATCCAGCTGAACCTTGTAGGACTGCATCAGTGCTGAAAGATTCACACTGCTGTCTCCATAGGGTTATATTAGGAAAACAGAAGGTCCTCTATCATGTTTAAGTCACTTCAGACTTTAAAATAAATGGCATAACACAATCTTTTCAAAATGCATCGTTTGTTCTCTAAATGGAAACCATCTTCTCTGTCCCAACATCTGTGTCGGCTCCTGTAAAGCAGATTCTCCATTTTCAGAGGATGATTGGATAATTCAGGTTAGAATGATCTCAGAAGATCTCTAGTCCAGCCTTCTGCTCCAAGCAAGTCAGCTCTGAGATCAGATCAGGTGTCTCAGGGCTTTATCCAGGCAGAGAATGTCTTTGCCTACCAAATTCTATCCAGAAGAACTAGGTCATCCATTAACTCAGCTGCTTCCGTTTACACTCCATCTCTATAGCCGAAAGAGTGTCCATGGTCATTCCCAGTAACTTCTTTTCCCCTGCAAAGAAAATTGGAGAGAAGGGAGGAGAACTGTTAATAAGCCTAGGGGAGGTAAGCCAAAAACCTTTTTGAGACCTCGGAGTACACGTATTTAAGGATAGACTCAGAGCAAGGAAATAAGGGTTGCCACCTCAGCTTTTTGGTTTGGATATTGGTAGCGCCGTTCTCCAGGGCTGCTAAGAGAGGAAATTCTCTCTTTGTTGTTGCCATTAACTAAAATCTGTAGAGAATTGCTTTTCTCAGGCATTCAAGATCACACTCTTAATCCACAAGGGACATCCCATACTATCTCCAAGAGGAAGGGTTCAGTTTCCTGTCTTCTGTGTCAGAGTGAAAAGACCAATCTGCAGCAGAAGGTTCTGGTTTTCTCTCCAGAGCTGGTTTTACAGCAGCCAGCCGGGCAATGCTTTGTAGTGCTGCAATTTTTACTGACAAATAGGATGGGGAACTCTTTATCAGTGGTGAAAAACCCCACCAACCTGTATTCAATGCTCAGGGACAACATTCAGATTATCCAGACTGTCCAAGACAGAGCAGCTAGTCATGTTTTTAAAAAGATACCTTTGTAGTGTCTCTCATCTTCCCACTGGAGTTCATATTTACTTCTGACAACAGCCAATGTATTTCAGACCTTGTCCCTTCCAGTGCTGCTGTGACATTATCCTGCTCTTCCAGTTCAGCCATTTAAAGTCAGTAGAAAACTATAGTGACCTCGTTATTTGCAGACAGAGCAGATAACTGCAAGCCAGTTGTGGAGAGTAGCTAGTTTCAATCTATATTTAAATACTCAAATAAGCATATGGTTATTCAGATTTCTCTTTAAACTTTAGCTCTGAATGTTTCTCCTGTATTATATAAGCATGGGTTGATACGATCTGGAATTTTGATTTGACTGTAATATTGCTACTAGATATTAGACTAGAGTTGTTTTACCACCACTTCATGCTCAAAGGAGAATTAATCATTGACTTAACTAGAATGCTAATCTGAATGACTGTGTTGTTATGCATATGTTGATTTATTTAACTTTTTCAGCCTTCTAGGTCCCTTTTGAAAACAAGCTTAGCCAACCAAACTTAACAAGCTTTCACTTGAGTGTGTATAAATGTTAAGTAAACAAAATATTTTTGCTGCTTATGCTTGCAGTATTCAGCTTCATTAAACGTGTTTATGTGCAGTCTTTTACAGCCTTTTTCAGTATACATGACTAACTTGTAAGACACATTTCATTCAGATAAAAGAAGACAAGGAAAATGTGTTTAGGAGAACTCGTTTGAATGTAGTTCTCCTGAGACACACTCAAGGTGTCTTGTTCAAGCAAAACAAAGATCTCAGAGCTTGAAAATTGTGAGGTGAAAAAGGGCTGCTGTGGTTTCACCCCATCCTACACAGCAACAGGTTTGGGGAGAGAATAGGAAAGTTAAAAGCTGGAAAACTTGTGGGTTAAGATAAAGACAGTTCAACAGGAAAAGCAAAAGCCATGCTCACAAACAAGGCAAAACAAGGAATCACCTCCCAGCTTCCCACGGCAGGCAGGTGTTCAGCCATCTCCAGGAGAGCAGGGCCCCATCACCACCCCATCATCTTCTCAGGAAGACAAACACCATCGCTCCAAACATCCCCCTCTTCCTCCTTCTCGGGCATGGTGTGAGGGCTCACACATCCCACTTCCTCTGGCAGCCCAGGGAAGGGTTTGTTTCCAATTACCCAGCCAGGCTTCAGAGGCCAAGGAGACACAACCAGCAGAGAGAATTTGAGGAATGCCACCACATCTGGCAGATGTTCAGGGGAGACCTTGGGAGTGCAGACAAACAACTGGGGCCTGCCCTGAGCCTCACCTGCTAAAGCAAGGATAAAACAAATGTGATCAAATTGCATCTTCCTACCTCTGTTTTAAAGCCCACAAGACAATTCCAAGATTTTGGTGCCATGATGCAAAGTAACAAATTGCTAGCGATGGAATTGCAGTGTAGCAATGATGCCACTTAGTAAAAAACTGATATCCTGAGAGAACATCTATAGTGGTTAAAGGAAAGCAGGTTGTTTTGGCAGGATGGGAGCACTGGTAAAATCTTGGGGCAATGGCTCACCAAAATCTCAATGCTTGCAAAGGTGCTTCGCTGTAATAATAAGTGACCATGGAGGACACTGGCAGTCCATGGATGAAGAGGTACATATTCCAACCATGGAAATTCAGAGTGACAGCTCTGAGGACAGCAGAGGTGCTAGATAACAACAGCAACAGCTGACAGAGGGTTGTTTTAGAATATTTAAACTAAAATATAAGGCACTGTGAAGTAAACTCTTAGTTCATGTAAACCACTGCCTTGGCATGATCTTGTGATGGTTCATGGATCCAACCAGCTGTACTCATGAGCCAAGAGTGAGGAATCCATGTATTTCTTGCCAAGGAGGGAGAGGTACCCACCTTTCAACAAGTACAGGGGGGATTAATTCTTAGAAAACAGCTGTCCTTTTTCTTTTAGAACTGTCACTTAAATTTTGGTGTTTGAACTTTCTCTTTAGTCTAATGGTTTTCAGATCACATGAGAGGTAAATGGGTGAAACAGCTTCAAAGGTATTATATACCTGTCTCATTCCATTGATCAGCAGTTCATTTAATTTTCCAAACCTAAATGGTTTTTAAAGAAATATTTCTTATTTAAAAAGCAAAACAATACCTCTCATGGCAAAGAATGCAACAAAGAATGACAGCATCAGACTGTCCTAAAGAAAACCTATCAGCTATCTTAAGAGTTAGTATTTCAAAGATTATATTGGATTTCAGAGAGGTAAATAGATCCTAAAGATTAATTCTATCCCCAAAAGCAACAACTTTTCTTCATGCATATGCATTACACAATAACATCTTAAAAATGCAAAATAAAACATTTTTAAGAATTCACTGCCTAAAGTCAGAACTTACATGAACATTCAAATTGATTAGCTACAGCCAAAAGCTAAAAGGTACGTAACAGAGCCTGAAAAATTAATGAAAGTGTTGCTATTTTAGTTTAACATCCCTGTTTTTCTGCTTTCTAAACACTCCTACCATTGCAACCATCAGTTTTGTAACAGAACGCTTTACCAGACCCTGCAGCAGACACACAGACAAATGAACTCGAGATTGTCCTGAAAAGCCTGTGAAAATACCTCAGGAAATGTTGACTCTTACAGCCTTAGGATCAAAGCTGAATTATCTGAAGTTAAATGATTTAAGTTCTTTAGATGATGAATTCCATGTAGCTCTTCATGAATGTTTTGTTTTCTAATTATGAAACATTTTTCACTTACAATAAAAGCTAGCTCTTTAAGAATATGAATAATACTCAGTATTTTTAGGCATCTTTTAATCTTTTAGAACTGAACTTTCTGTGACATTTCAGAGTGTCAGAAAAAAAGGCATTTGCAAAGGAAGCCTCGTATTTTCAAATGCTTATGGCAAGGAGTGGGATTGTGGCATTATGGTTTTCACAGCATTTAAATAGCCTTGTATTGCAGCGGTAATTAAACTGCATTGGGCCAGATCCTGCTGTCCGTGCTGGGATCACAACTCCAAAGCACGGCCAGGAATGGCAAGGACTTCATCACGGGGGACTTGGTATCTCCAAGTCCCAGCTAAGATCAAGGGCTCGTTTAGCAGAATTTCTATGAGTTTGTGGTAAAAGGCAGTCTTTGATTTAACGCATTTACAGGGCACGGCTGGCATTTAGATCTTATCCTGTGGGAACCTGGTGAGCTTCCACAGTATCTGGGGTTGTATTGTATTGGGATTTGAGTGGCATTATCCCTAGACTGAAGGTGTGTGTTTAAAGTGTTTTGTTACTGATTTTTATAGGACAATGACTGTTATCTGTGGTTCTGTACAGACTCTTAAATAAGAGAATTATTACTGGATTAGGGTCCTATAAGAATTTGGGCTTTGATCACTAATTTTTTAGAGTCCAAGGCTGTAACAACACATGATTACTTTTACCTATCTAGCAGGCTGGAATACATCAAAAAGATAAGAGCCAAGAAGAAGGGGAATAGCTTGTGTTTAAGATGCTGATGTTAGCTGGGAGATGTGATCTTGGCAAATTCCTCTCATCAGCTCTGTGCCGTAGCTTTCTGTTTTTAAAACAGATTAAAATGTTGGGGTTTTTTCCTCCTGCATTTTTTCTGTCCAGATTGTAAGCACTGTGCTCCTTGCTACAACCATAACATTTAATCAATAAAAATATGCTCCTTTGATTGATAAAATGCTGGATGTCTCACTATTCTGAGCTAGAGAGGAACATGTATTTCAGATGACCTTTAACTGAGAATAGTAGGAGATCACTGTCCTTGCCGTTCAGTAGGGGAGTATGAAACCAGTAATGCAAATTTTCAGGCTCTTGGCATGCAAATTAACAAAAGAGGTGGCAGTACACACGTCTTTTCAAAGCTCAAACTACCACACGTGCACAGGAAAAAAATAAAAAAGGTTACACTTCTGTAGTCCTTTACAGCCAAGCATTCTTTCAAAGGGAAAATCCATCACTTTGAAGAATTTACAGAAGAAAACCTCCACAGCTACTAAAGCTGCAGGCAAGCGAGTGAAAGGCAAAATGCAACTGCTGAGAAAAATAAATAAAGGCCTTTACAGCAGTCCCATTGAATTGAAAATTTCCTTTATCACAGACTAGGCTGTTCTAATCTTCTTTTCTACCTCTAGCCACATATTTTAAAAGATGGTTTTCTAAACATAAAAATGTTACAGTAGAAGCAGAGTTTCTTACAGATGTATTATAAACCATCTCGTACCACACTAAAACACTACCAGAACTTGCCAAGGAACTAGTTAGGCCTAATTTCTCATTCCTGTTGTCTACATGTGAAATATTGATACAACAAATGGCAGCTGAGTCACACACTGATAGAAATTTCGTCTTCCACAGGAGATGGCATTCAGCAAGTGCACCGAATTCTTGCAAAGGCCTTGGAGCACAGGCAAGACTGAGCATTGTGGTGAAACCTCGTTGTCCTAAAAGGTCCCAAGAGCCACAGCAGCGCAGGCGTTTGTGACATCCTGTTTTTCCAGGTAAGCTTAAACAAAACCTCAGGGAACCCAAGTTCATACTTTTTGCAGAGGCCACGTTCTTTAACATTTAAAGTACAGAACTAAAGAAATGGTCTAAATGAGATATAAATTTTATTTACTAGTGTTCCATGTTAGCAGATGTTCTGAATACTGGGCTGAAAGCTGTAGCTCTGCTAATCAACAGCCTTGAGGGTCCGCTAAAAGCGAAGTGACATTGTAGCCATAATTTTATTTAGGCATGAACTGATGTTTCTTCACCAAGAAGGGGTCGCACCTAGGACTAACTAGGAAGCCTAGACAGAAAATGAGGAGGATACCTTGAAAACCTGGGCTGGTGGCAGGAGAGGAAGGGTGAAGGGTGATGCTGCTCCTGAGGAACAGGAATCATTTCTCTCCATGTTGGTCTCTCCTAAAAGGTGGCTGGCAGTGGCTCCCCTGGGTTTCTTGGACTGTAACCAGAGCAGGCAGTGAACCATGACTGGCTGATTGCCTCCAGAAACCCACGGTCCCGCAACGCCACCCACCTTTGTGGCCTCTAGCCAGCCTTGACTTTGATGGGAACACTCTGCTCTAAACACAGTGTGTTATAGCACTCCCGTGGTGAAAAAAAGGACATTTCAGTTTGAGGCTAAACCTTTCCATGCAACCCCCACATATTTTTTGCATCCTCAATGGTATTTGGGAGCATTTCTTTTGCTTCTCCACAGAAGCTGTGTGGGCCAGGTCAGTTTAGATACAAGGTGACCAAGGGAATAAGTGGTTGCTCGAGGTCTGCTGGGGCACAGACACATGCTGGCACAGCTTCCAGCACAGGCCAGAGAGTCATGTTGGACCAGAGCCGGCTTCTGCTAAACCTTCTGGAGTGCAGGGACATGCAATTTCCCAAACTGCTGCCTAAGTGGCTCTGGGAGGAGTGAACTTCCACCCAGCCTGGCTTATTAGCTCTGGCTTGTTAAAGCTGTGAGGCTCCAGAGCAGGCTGGCCCTGCTCTGAGTAATTTCACAGAATATTCTGAGTTGGAAGGGACCCATAAGGATCATTGAATTCCAACTTGCAGGTGACTGGCCCATACAGAGACTGAACCCACAACTTTGGTGTTAGGAGCACCATGCTCTAACCAACTGAGCTAACGTCAGGGCCTAATGCGTGGATCTGCACTAATGAGAGGGTGATACCTTGTTTATATTGGGTTTTTTTTAACACATATCTAATGAAGACGTGTTTGGCCCCAACAATATATTGCATTAATAGTGCCGTATGTGCATCCCCCGGACTTGTGCCCCCGTTTCTCTACGCTGGTCCCGCAGTCTCTCTCCTCCATCCTAAGGATGCAGGACAGCGGGCTGGGCTGACAAGGGAGGCACGACACGCTGCGTCCAAGAGCCCACCCAGCTCTGCTGGCAACTGGCTCGGGGGAGCTCCTTTGGGAGGGTGATGCGGGAGAGACACAAGGGGTCGGGGGCTGCTTTTCTGGGCAAGGGCGTGCACGGTGAGCGCGGTGCGGACCCCACAGAGGGATGCGCGGGGCGGCGGGAGCGGCTCCATCACGGAGTCTGCCGGGCGCATCCCCCGCCCATCCATTGGCGTCCCGGCCCCACGTGGGCGCGGCGCCGCCGGGAAGGAGGAGGCACGGCGAAGGGGCGGGCGGCTGTCGTCCTGGAGACCGGAGAGTGAGTTGTGGCGGCGGCGAGCCGAGCTGGAGCAGCGGCAGCAGCAGCCGGGCGTGCAGGGCGGCCCCTCGCCCTGCCCCGGGCACATGGGCCGCCGGCCCGCGGGAGGAGGAGCAGCATCATCATCATCATCATCAGCGCCCAGGGCCGCCCGCCAGTCCCGCCACAGCAGCAGCAGCCCCGGCAGGTACCGGCGGGGACCCGCCCGGCGCGGGGGGAGCCCGCCAAGGAGGGATGCGAAAGTTTGTCGCGGCCGCTCCGGCGGCGGGAGAAGCGGGGGAGAGCAGCGAGAGAACAGCGGGAGAAGCCGGGGAGAACCGCGAGAGAACAGCGGGAGAGAACCGCGGGCGGAGCCCCGGCGGCGGTGCGGGGTCGGTGGCGAGCCCTGCCCGGTCGGGGAAGCGGCTCCAGCGGGAGGGAGGGCGGTCGCGGGATGCTCTGCTTTAACCGGGGGGCTCTGCCCCAGCCGGGGGGATTCTGCCTCATCCCGAGGGGCTCTGCCTTAACCAGCGGCTCTGCCTCCCCTGTGGCGTTCTGCCCCGCCCGGGGGGTCTCGGTCTCTCCGCGCTCCGCCTGTGGGATGCGGTCTGGGAGTCTCTCCCTCGGTGCCCCATGGCCGCCCCTCAGGTTGGCGCGGTCGGAGCCCTCAGCTCGGGTGGGGTCTTGCTGCTGCTGCCGCCGCTGCCCTGTGTTATTATTTTAATTTTTGAGTGTTTTACCTCGCATTGTGTGCGGGGCGGGGGTGGCCCCGCGGGTCTTGTCCCTCACGTCGGGCCGCCCTCAGAGACCCGCGGAACTCGGAGGCCGCCGCGCTTCTGTTTTCCGTATGGGGAAAAAAAAAAAAAACCAAAAAACTTGTGGGATTGCTTTTTTTTCCCGTTCTGAGGCGCAAATCGGTGGCGGGAATGAAGGATTTCTGATGCGGCGAGATAGCTTGTCTTTTAACAAGGAAAAAAAAAAAAAACCAAAACCCAAAGTTGGGTTAATTTGCTCCGCTTTTAACGAAGGACTCTCAGCCAGGAGGCGCGTGAGGGGATGCGGGCACCTGAGGAGGTATCGCTGAAGGATATTCCCTGCAGGTGGGGGTCTTTTTGGGGCTGTGCTGAGGGGGGACCCCGCTAGGACACATCCAGGGACCGCCCCCATGGGTTGGATTTAAGAAGGTGAATTCACCTGGGGTTAATTTGAGGGCGTTTGTGTGTTTAAATCGCGGTCAGGGGTAGGCTCGGAGTGGCTCGATGGAGGTTTGTTAGTCGGAGCCTGGCTGGGGGCTCTGGGGGTTGCAGTGGTAAGAAAATGAGGTAATGTGAATTTTGGGTCACTTGATATTTCGTTGGTTTCACTGTCTCTGGCAATGTGGTGATTTCTCTAGCAAATCTTACCTCTTTTTTTTTTTTTTTTCCTACCCCCCTCAAAATGTCTGTTCAAATTGGTATTAAACTTGCTGATAAATCCATCTCCACAATTAGGTATGTGCAGCAAAACTTCTTTTTATTGAAGATAATAAGAATAAAATTCAGTCTAATGGCTGATTAGAAATGGTTCTTCAACTTTCAGGATATGTTTTTTGGGTTTTTTTTTTTCCCATGTTAATAACCTTTATTTTTAAATCTATGAAGCTTAATGTAGCTAACTTGTGCAGTGACACTAAATACCTGTAATTCATGCTCTAAGGTTACAGGCATATACTAAGTAGAGTATACATGTATAGATACATGTTTCCCCAGAGAGTCTATTGCCATTATGGTTAAAGGTGTAACATTAAATGCACAGGAACTTCCAGAGATTTCACTTTTTTTATTCTTTTTCTTTTCTTTTCTTTTTTTTTTTTTAATTTTTTTTCTAGTTCAGGAGACCTTTCATGTTGTCCTTAGCTGCACTGGTTATGTCATGCTATTCCAGCATGGCATTACACGATGTGACTGATGCAGTCTCATGTGTCACATCACAGCGAAATCACTGGAGGGAAAAAGTTTTCCTCGGTGGGACTTAAGGATATTTATAAAACTTGGGGTTTTTTTGGTGTCTGATATTTGTTGCTAAGGTTAAAGGCCTTTTACTGCTTTCCAGGTACTTTTTAGATTTCCCTGGTTATTCACAGGTTTGAAACCATAGATCAGGTGGAGATAGTGGTTCAGAATAAAATTTGTGACCTTCTGCTTCTCTGTAAAATGGTTTAGGTGTGTTTTTTAGATTATTTTCAAATGGCAAAGCATAGCAATCAGTTATGTTCTTTCCTGTGATTTTTAGAAGAAAAAGAACTGGATTAATGACCTACTGCATCATGGTGAGGAGCCGTGAAAGAGCATTTGAAGTGATAGGCAAAAGCAGTATTTCTACCTGTTGTCTTGTCAAGATTTTTGCCTTGGAATAACAAGGGACCTCAGCACTTAGAATGAACGCTTCTACTCTGCTGTGGAAAATGTGATTTTTATGCTGCTTATCCTTTAGTGATGGGAGAATGTCTGATGATTTTCTTTTTCATTTGTTTCTTTGTTACATAGGACACAGGTTTGGATTTTTTTGGAGCTTGTCTCATGGCCAGGCTTGTAACAACATGCAGCTAAATATGTGGTCTTACACCATGCTCAGCTAAGGTGGCTAATTTAATATTTAATAGTTGGCCTTTTTAGTATGGAATTCAGGGTAGTAAATGTTTTTTTCCTGGTGCCTGCATATTGAAGGCTGCTGATATTGATCCCATCTTACAAATTAACTCAGGAAGTGATTTGTCTCCTGTAGTAAACTTGTGCTTCTCTGTACAAAAAGAGCAGCAGTGTAAGGTGGTGGACTTGCTAAGCTGTGATCTCAGGCACTGCTTTCTTTCCCAAATAATAACAGAACCTGTTTGTTCACGTATTATTGTGCTCGGGATTTTGGGAGGTGGCACACAATAATCTTATAGACAGTGGAGAAAGGATGAGAGACCCCAGAAGGATAATGGGTTTGGCTTTAGGGACTCAAACCCTGCAAGGCTGAGTTTTGAGCTGATCCTTGCAGGCTCCACTGAGTGTTGCAATAGGCCCAACACTGGCGTGCAATGCTGTCATTTTGGGGTGTTCTTATGCCAGAAACCCCAAAGGCAACACACTAAATAGGCATCAAAGCCTTCTGAGAGGCTCGCATGAGGACTGTAGCATGTTCAAAACACAAAATTATTGTATCAGTTCTGACTTGTGGTTCCTGCTGGTGGGCAAAGAATATCAGTAGCTATGTTTTCTTTCAAGCTGGTAAAAACTGCCTTTTTCCTCCCCTTCTAGGTGTTTGTTTGAATTCATGGAAGAAGATGACAAGTGTGCATGGATGATTTTACGTAATTAACACCTGCTAGATTTGCAAAAGGCAATTATCACTGTGAAGTGTTTACATTGATTTATGGGAAGAAGGTGGCCCATGAGAGGGATGCTGATAATATCAACACAGTGGATTAAATGCACATTTACACCTTTATTGACATATAAATTATCGGTGCCAGGAATGCACTGAAAAAGGGTGCTGATGGAGCAATAATGTGGCACAAACTACTGGGTTTGGATTCAGCTCTGTCATCCTTCTGCAAGGCACGTGCATGGAAACCTTCATCTCAGCTACTGTAGGATACAGAGGCTCGTGGAATGGCTGCTTGCTAAGATAATGACCAGTGATGGCAAACAGGAATTTAGAAGGATGATAAAGGACATGGACGAGGTTTGAAGGAATTATCTCGCCTTTTTTTTTATTATTATTTTTAGACTTTTGTTGTTTATACTATGGATTTTTAGAGAAAGCCTAAGGAGGCTGGAAGAGTCTTTGTAGCTGGGAAATGGAACCTGGCTCTGAATCCAGCCAACATCAGAAAAGAAAGACTGTGACACATGGACTGGAAGATCAAAAAAGGGTAAGTGACAAAAGGCTGAAGCATTTTCTGTTTAAATTGCTGAAGGAGACACAAGTGGCAGAAGAGCTCCTTGTAATGCTTTTATCAATTGCACTTGCTGCTCACTATGCTTAGCCAGCTGTACATCTCTTCTCCTGGTTATATATTTTGGAAAACATTTGTCTTTCTCTTCAGGCTTGTTCGAATGTATGGAGCAAAGAGCTGAGGGAAGGGGAAATTGTAATATGAGTGAAAGAAGGGAAAAATGTCTAGAATATTGGATATTTGTTGATTTAGAGGCACACAGTGCAAATGAAATGTACTGACTCTGGTTAGATTATTGATTTATTCTGAATTTAACCTTTTTTTTTAATTGATATCATTAGTAGAGAGGTTAAAAATTGCTTTCCTGGGGCTTTGTGTTTCAATTTGCTGAAAATGTCATACACTTTTCCGTATCCTCATTGTCCTAGTGGCAGTGTTTGCATTTTACTGGAGTTGCCAGATGTAGTTTTGACTTGATAGAAAAGGTACAGTGAAATGTGCCTAATGTTGGACCCTGCTTTGTCCATGTGCTTTGTGGAAGCTCTGTCTGTCAAGGTAGTGTTGTATTATTTCATCCTAATGGACTGGTGCATTAAGTAGACCTAAATGAAGTTGCAGTCTCAGACTAACTGTAGCTTGTGAGCAACTGGGACTTGAAAGTTGTTTTGTTGTCACCAGCCAAGCAAACTTGAAAACCTGACATGTTTCTCCTGTGTAAATCATTGATGTCACTTTCCACGCTGGTTTGATGGGCAGTAGAAAACACAGGTCTGTGTGGAGAGCTCCTTTTCCCTGTATGATTTTTATTTCAGTTGAAAAGTGAGTTGGGAAAAAAAATGGACCATCAGCTCTTATTTTGCTGTTCAACAGCGCTGTCTAATTTTGGAGAGAGGGAGGTTTGTGTCACAATTTCATTAAGTCTGCTGAAGAATAAAAGTGGTTTCCCTGTCACCCCATTAGAAATCTAAGCAGCCTGGAAAACTTTCTGAAATTGGATAAAATGCAGCTGTTTCCTTGGAGAGAAATGGCATTTGGGGAGCATTTATTTGGGGAACAGAATAGAACTTCTGAATGTATTTTAATTGCTCCAAGTAAGATCTATTAACTGACAAGCTGCCAAGGTCTTCCTTCTACATTTTTCAAGGAAGCATTCTGGGACTGAAGTAAATCAATACAGGTTGAAACAAAATCCTTTTATTGACCTAATTTCTGGGGACTGCTAGAACACTAATTTTTTTTATTTTTTTCCCCCCCTCTCCTTAAATGGACAACATTATACTGTGTGTGGGGCGTGATGGGGAAAAACATTTGTGACCTTTGACACCAGAGTAAACTATAATTGTTCTGATGCACCAGAATTAATATGCAATTAGGTTTGCCTCTCCTTGCTGATAGGTATAGAAGCCTACATCTCCCATCTGCTCCTGGCTCTGGGTATTTGGTGCACATGTAGTTGGGGCCTCTGAATGTATAATGTAACCCCAAGTGAGGCTCAGTGGCAGCTGGGATAACATCAATTGGTCATGCTTTGCTGACATTCATTTTAACTTGAACTCGAGCAGTCATGGAGATTATTAAATTTATAATGATATATGTAAGATCCATTTTAATGGTCTGCATGCTTGGGTGATCTCTCTCACTTCTGTTTGCAAAACAAGTCTTAATAGAGTATTACATTTCACTTCCTATAGAATTTTTCAGGGAAAGGTTACTGATGAGAGCTTTCCTTAGACTTATGTTTACTGGGAAAAATCAGTTTGCAGTAATAATTTTGATGCAATTCAATTGTTGTTATCATGGAGTTGAATTAGTAACATAAATTTCACTGGTTTTAAGCTTAAAATTCTGAGTTGTCTGATAGGGTAAAGTGGATGTGTGATCAAAGGCCATTAAAATTAATCATCAGTAGACACTCTTTTGTTATTGGAAATGGGACTTGTGCTGGAAGAAATAAGACCAAGCTCTTTTTAAATTGGGTGAGTGCATTCTCCTTTTTATCACCATATATTTTATGGGCATAAAGTCAACCGTTGTTTAGTGATTTTGAAGCAGTAAGAAAGGAGTGTGTATGTACATCTCTCAGTGATGGATCTGGGTTGTCTTTCTGAAGTAAAATGCAGAATGCTAGGATTACATTTGTGGGGCAGAAATAAAGCTTAATTTCCTTTCCCCTCCCTATCCCCCCCAGTGTATTTCTAGGTATCGACTTAGCTATATTGATTAAAGCAAGACAAGATATCTGTGCTTGTTTTTTAGAGGTATGGGGCCTTGATTTTTATGTGTTGGCTGGTCTTGAAGATCTGGAAACTGGACTGCCTCTGACACTGCTGAAATCAGTTGAAGCAGGTCCTTTTCACTCATCACAGCTTGCCAGGCTGAGCTTAAGAGGACTCCTATTAATGTTTGGGATAGCAATGCATCTATCTACATATCTTAAGTTGGCTCTAGTGGGAATTACACAGACAAATTCCATGTAACTTGTAATACAGGAGTGAAAAATTTGATCAGGTTTAACAACCGTGTAAGCAGCCCAGCTGAAGGTAGTAGGATTACTAACATGAATACTAATGTGGATAAAGTGAGCAGGTTTTATACTGGAATATGACCTTTGCAACAAAGTCTTTAAATACAAGACTAGTAGAGGTGATACCACTGACTTTTTGCCTGTAGACTTTGTATGTACATTTATTGTTTTGATAGAAAATGGATGATTGCTCATGAGCAGTGAATTTCCTTTTTTTTTTTTTTTATTGAAGAGAAGACTTGAGGTAAAAACTGCTGCTAAAATAATCTAATTAGGTACATTTCCATGTCTCATGTCATGAAAAATTTAATACTGCCCTGTGTTCTGATTAAATGCCTTTTCTGCTGAGGACGGAAATGGAATATTTCTTCAGTTGATTTCCATCCTTCATTCCCACTCTTCCTGACTTTTCACTCAGATCCATAACTTTAAGTTAGTGGGACATGCTAAAGAAATGTGTATGTGCAATGGTGTCTTCTGTTCTGCCTGAATGAACACCCTTTGAGTAAAATATAATTGTGAAATGCATTCAGACTTTGGAAGAATGTCTGGAAACACGTATTTTGTGCTTGTATGTGCCCCATTTTGCAAGTAAACTTTTGTCCCTGCTTAACTTGCAACTTAAATTTTTTCTTAGCGATCTGTTTGTACCTACCTGGTGTGCTGGGGTAAGAGGCTTTAGGGAGGGTTGTGTTTGTTGTCAGCAGCATTGGGGTATTGCACCTCATGGGGCTTGTATGGGGTTGGTTGCTTTTGTGTGTGGGTTTGTGGGTGGTTTTGGGTTTGATTGCACAAAAACTGTCACCCTGGACTTTGAAATATCATTTTAAGTTACCTGGATGTGCTACCACAGAGACAGAGTGGGTTTGGCACTGGTCCTTGTAAGGCCAACTGATGGTCGTCTTCCAGTATATATTTTTTCCCCCTCTTGCTACTTCATAGTAAACATCCTCATCCCTTTTCATTTATTTATTTTTTATTTTGAATGAAGATCATGCAAGCTGCAGTTTTACAGTGTTAAAAGCAGACTAACACTTTTGTGGGGTGTCTTCTCTCCTGACTTGTTTCTAGTGAAGCAGCACGTGACTGAAGCCATATGCTACAGCTTTCTCCTTGGTTTGTGTTTTTCCTGGTTTATTGTTGACACCCTTTAGATTTGCTTGAGGATGCTTTGCTGTTGCCTTTGTATCAAAGTCAGTTTTAAAGAGCGTAAGTAGTCTCACATGTATTGACCTACTCATTCTGAGAGCTTGTGTTGTTTAAAGCAGGGTAATGGTGGCTGAGTACCATGTTTATTAGCAGAATTTTGTGCTGCTGAGCCAGTGTGACAACACTCAAGTATAACCACTCAGAAATTGCAGTGAGGCTTACCTTATGAAATTACAGCAAGCTGCTATGTGGTGTTTTGATAATTTAAACTAACTGGGCTTTTATGGAAATAGAAATGCAATAAAAATCCACTGAGCAAGAGAATTGGGAAAAATTCCACTTCTTCATTTTGCAAATATTTAAAACCTTCCGTAAACATAACAATCTCTGTAAAATTTTAGTTCCCAACTACAGGGTTTATGTTTTTCTTACAGTAATTAAGATTTGTTAGTAAATCTACTTTAAACCTTATATTCACAGAATCAGGTTTGGAAGATTTAGTTACATGGACGTGCCTTGGTGATCTGTCCAAGGTTTGTTTTCTGCTTTAAGGTCGTAAGTTTTCTGCTCTCAAGATGCTTCTGAAACCCTTTTTGTGGGTGTGCTGTGAGTATTTTAAAGCACTCTTCGCTAAGAAATTGGCTTAGAGAAACAGGTGCTTAGGTTCATTTTAGTGCTGCTGATTTTCACCTTGATGATTGCTACAACCTTGATGTTTCCTGTGCAAGTTCTTTCTGCAGTGGTTTTAGTGAGAGCTGTATGAATGTGATTTGGTATTGCCAGTCTTCTCCCAGTCAGATTCTGGTCTTAAATTCCCTGTGTTGTCAAAAAACTTTACGTAGGGTAAACAGTGGGTCTTGCTTATTCAGCTGATGTTTCACATAATATTTGTGTAATTAAAGGTGTTTTGCCGACTTTTTATAATTAAGGGGTGATTTTTTTTTTTTCCAGCTTGTATAAGTTTGTTAGGATGTGATGTAGACCAATCAAAGATTAACCACCACCAATCAAGTGGTGAACTTCCTGTGCTTGAGGACTCCATGGTATGTATAGTCTCATCTAGAACTGACTCAAGTGTAATTCTTTTCAGTCTTTCATCTTTTTGCCTTGGCCTTTCCCCAAGTCTGTGTTACCGTAAAATGAAAAAAGCTTGTGTGCTCTTTCTTGAGGTCTTAGACTTGGACATGTTTTTTGAGCTTTCCATATGTTTTGTAAAGTGAGTAAACGATGTGGCACATGCACATGGTGGGTGTAGATATCTGGGGTTTCTAAAACCAAGAGGTGGAATGTGTGTGGATGGCATTTATAAGGTAGGTGTGCTGCACTGTTATTTCTGTTCCTGTTGTGGTTAGGTAGAATCTCAGTTGTTCATATTGCTAGGTTATGCAATTTTTTTTGAAGTGGTATGTACATCAGAGTAAATCTAGCTTTAAAAATTCCTCTACTTGGTATTTTGGCACATTCTGTCCTCTCTGGCTGACGCTGCTAAATTGAACTCTTTAAGTCACTTTGGTTGAACCAGCACTACACTAATTTCACTGAACAACAGAAAGATAATGAACAAAAAATTCTGTATTCACCAGGACTGTATTTCCCTTCCTCGTACCGAGGGAAGTTCATTATCTTGAAAATAACTTGACTAAGGAGTTTTATCTGACGTTCTGAGAATGTGGAAGAAATATCCATGTGTAAGCAGATGTCATTGTAAGATGGTGGAGCGTACCTTTGTAAATCACTTGGGTGTGCTTTGAAGATTCTCATCTCACAGGTGGCTTAAGTGGTGAAGGACAATATTGGCTTTCCACATTAACAGTGACTTAAAGCCTCTGTAAGAGGGAGGGAGTGAAGTTGGTCAGGAGATGCAGCGAAGTAGGCGATGAGAAGCATAAGCAATAACCTGAAACAATTCTGTAATTTCTGTAACTGCTGCCTATGTTGTGGCTATGCAGTAATGGGAGAATTATGAGTGAAACACTGCACTACAAAGGATAGGGGTCTTCAAATGTCTATTGAAAACATCTATAACACCCTTTACAAACTTGCTGATGGCATTGTTTTAACAGAGTGCCCAGTTTTTGATCTTAAACTGAAAATACAGCATGGGGATTAATTGCAATGTGCTTGGAAGAGCCTGACATCCCCTTTCCCCCACATGAACTAAAAGCAGGACAATTATTCTTGTGGGTTCATTCCAAAAGCCTGGCCAGCATGCCTCTGAAAACGCTTGCATGGTGGGGTATTTACGCAGTAGGTAAGTGCAGATGCTGCTGTAAATGGAACGGTACAAAACCAGGTAGAAATTATCTCTGTTTGCCTAAGTTGTGTTGTACAGTATGGAAGAGCTGAGTATTTCTGTCTCAAAGGAGTGAGCAATGATGCTGATGAGTACTTTGTATGACACCTCAAACTCTGCTCTTGCCTCCAACAACTTCCCTGCTTGCATTTGTGTGTATCTCCTTAGCATCTAGTTTTATTCAGACTTCCACTCCCCAACCCCTTCCGCCTTCTCTGATGGTAAATTAGGAATACACTGGTGTGATCTGCTTGTTCCAATCCTAAAACAGCCTGTCTGGTGTGTCGTTCAGCCTGTGGCCCTGATCAATAGCTGATCTTTCAGAGCTGGACAGAAGCCCAACAATATGATGCATCAGCTGGTGTGTTGTGTGTAGGGAAGAAATCCAGCCCTTGCTCCAGCTACTGCTGCTGACAACAGGCTTTAAACCCTAAGGCATTACATACGATTATTGTTCTTATCTCGGATGACCACAAGAACTAGTGGTAATAAATTAGCTGGGATATTTCAAAATTTAGCCAGGCATTTTGATTCTGTGGAAAATCTCCAGTCTGTGGCGTTATATATGCTGTCTTTCCTATGGGGTTCCTTGTCTGGAGCCCTGTGAGTGTGGACTAGAGAGTGAGAGCTGGACCTGATGCTGTAGCTGTGTCCCAGTGCATTAGTGAGCCTCTTAGTCTAGTTTTCCACATCCTGTGGTATAAATGAGGATTTTATAGCTAAGATCCTAATGGGTTCATCAATCTAATCTCAAAGGTAATGAAACCAAAAGGCTCAAACAGTAAATACAGCCAAGTGCTACGCAGCACAGTATATGTCCTTTAGAGTATAAATAATAAAAATAAAAAGAAAGTGAACTTCTCATGTTAAAAAGGGAAAGCCTGCTGCATTGTTATCAAACATGGGTTATAGGATGCTAAGGAGAACTCTGTGACTAGCACAAAAATTCTTCTGTAATTGATTAGATTGTAAAAAAAGGTTATTCCTGGTGCCAGAGTGTTCTTGGAAATGCTTCTGCAGCTGGGAGATGCACCTCAGCAGAAGTTGCTGTTTTTTCCTCATTCTTTCTGTGATTGAGATGTAGCACACCCATGTTTTCTGTGCCACAGGATGCATTTCCCCTGATGGACCCCTTCAGAAACCAGCCCACTCCCACAGTCCTTACATGCATGAACAGTGAAACATAAATTGCTGAATTCAGGCGACTCAGTGTTGCAAAAACTAGACCTGTGCACTTTTGTGCATTTAGTAGGGCAGGTGTCTCTCGGCCTTTTACATAAAAGGTACAAGTAGGTAAACATCAAGGGTTGTGGTTTTAATTATTTTTATAAAGCAAGTGTGACTTTCACATAATATACATTTGAACTCATTAGTGTATAGTTTCCTGCACACCTCTTTAGAAAAATGTTCATTATTATGCAAATGGCTACCCTCTGGCTTTGAAGTAATTGTCACTTGCAATAATGTGTGGGCCATGGTATTAAATTCTTTGAAACCTAAATAGCTGGGAAATCCATGTCTGGGGTGGACAGTCAGACATTGCCTCTCGTTATGTCTGTGCCTGGAAGCAAATTTGATATCCCTGAGGTTGGCTATCTGTTGTGATATCCCTGGTGAAGGGAGTGGTAGGAAAGGGAACGGGAAAAAAGGAGGATGGAGGGTACAGGAAATAATCTCAATGATAATTCATACTTATTTGCTAATTTTAGGGTGTATCGCAAAGCTAAGAGTACCTCGAGGGTCTTTCAGAAATGGAGGCATTAAGGAGAGGCAGACATGCATTTGTCAGTGTTTTATTTTTAGGCACTCGGTGTTAGGGGTTTTTTCTCATTGATTATAGTCTAGTCTGACAGATGTGGTATAGATTTATCTATGCCTGCACACTGCAGCAATTCATAACTTTAAGAAACAAACATTAGTGACAACTTCCAGTAGCAGCAAGACTCTAGTGTATTTAACAAAGAAATTAGATTTCTCTGTTAAGGTGTGGATTCAGTACAACAGGCAACAAAAAGACCATATACCAGCATGTGGCTCTGCAATAGGTGCAGTGCAGTTCACGTGAAGGAGCCCTTGGTGAGTGAGACAAAGGTGTGTGTTTTCTGTTGTTCCTCCTTGAAAAGCATCACATGTCTGTGTATGCATTCGTGCTCATGTGTTATTTTCAAAGGATTGCTAAAAGGAATGCTTAAAATGTAACAGAGCCTGGTAGTAAAATAGATGTGATACTGCTGAAAGCAGGTATTTTCTTCTAAAACTGTTCAAGTTTGCATTGGTTTAATAACTGAAATAACTGGTAGGATACTGCTGGACTAAGTTAACTTATTCTCCCAGCTGAAATCACTTTATAGTGCAGTATCTTACTGTTATTTTCTAGATGAAGTCATGATTTCCCTTTGCAGAAGAAGACTGAAAGGGAACTACATCTGAGTTTCTTGCCTTTTCTTATGCAAAGCCTTTTGCCAGTCAGACAGTTCCCTCTCTATTTCTGATCTTTTTCTGGCAATGCAAAATATCCCGGAGGTAGGACATGAGAGAGACCCAGAGTCTGGGGTGGAATGACACGTGTACACTCTTATAGGGGAGATGGGGCCACTGGAGACATCTCGACCTTCTCCTATTCCTCAGGAGTCTGCTGCACCTTCTGATGGGAACCAGACCTGTCTTTGGGAGACTGAGAGGCTCCTGCAGCATTCCTGTGGAAGTAAAAGTCAGTGGGAGGATGGATACTGTTTTTTTGTTTGGTTGGTTTTGGTTTTTTTTTGTTTGGATTAGAATTAAAAATATCTTCTTCTTTACAGAAGACTGTCATTCATCCTTTAGAAAGGGATGATCTGGCTCACAAATTAGCCTGTCCTTGCAGCATTAGGCAAAAAATAGCGTGGTATTGAAGACTGTGATTCCTTTTCTCGCTAACACATTATGATGCGTGGATGTCTCTCGAGGCTATCACGCACTGATGGTAATAAATATGTACTCAGACTTGTGTAGCTATTTTTCAAGTGTTCTGCCCTAAAAAAGGAGTTGTATTCAAGGGAGATGAGGGGTGAGGGAGCAGCTCCTAAGATCTGATAATAGTTGAAAAATCAGTAGGGACAAGGGAGGCTTGTTATGAAAAACTCACTCACAGGTGGAGAGGAGAACTCTACGTGCTGTAAGCATTCAGTTTGCAGTTTGTTTTCTGGAGTTTTTCAGCTCTTCATTGTGATGACAGCAGTGACTATCAGATTCTCAGTAACTTGGAGGATTTGTTGTGGATAAACAACATACATCTGATATGACTACGCCAAAAAATGTAACAAGGCAGATGGAATTGCCTGTGTTATTTTACTGTCTCCCTCTGAAGTTTTCTAATTCATATGCCTTGTTTTCTTCATTGATGTTTGCTGTATCGTGTCAAGCAAGGTAATGAATTTTTAAAATGTCGTCAGTTTAGTACAGTGATACTCAAAATCTTTAAGTAAATTCTGTAAACACAGTAAAAATGAGTGGTTAGAAACTAGAGAGATCGCAGAGTTGCTAGGCTTTGGGTAAGGAAAATTGGATTGTAGTTACATTTTTTTGTGATGTGGGCAGGAACTGGGCCTCAGTTGTTCCATTATTGTTCCATTGGTTCCCAAACATGAATGCTAAGTCACTCAACCAAAAACTGGGTGGTACTTGTTCAGTTATTGAAAGTGAGTCCTTTCCGTATCAGTCTTGATCAAAATCAATATAAGCTATTAGAAATGAGTGAAAGTTGCATCAGCTATCTCTTCATTGCATAATGTTTGTGCTTTAGTGTTATTTAGGCTGATGTCCCACATCCTGTGAATGAGAAAACCATCACCAAACACCGGAAGAGATATTTCTTTCGAATTTAACTTTTGCAGGTTTTAAATTCTTTACTCCACTGTTGTGAAATTCATGTTAATGTCATGTGCTGGTTGGGTTTTTTTGTGGGTTTTTTGTCTTTTTAATTTGCCTTTCAAACTGGCATCATTTTGCTTAATATGCTGACTTCCGGAGCTCAGGCTTGGCAATAGAAATAGCAGGTCTTCAAACTCCTTCTTTAAGACGCTCGACTAAATAAAAGGAAGATTAGTTACAGTGTGTATGTGTTAGGACTGGAGTAAAATCTTCATAAATATTTATCAGGTGTGAAAAATAAATACACGGATGCATCCTTTTAAAACTCAAATGACATGACATAATAGACCAGCTGGCAGAGGATGAAAGTTGAGTGTGGGGAAGATTTTTCACCTTGTGTAACTACGTAGTAACTTGGGGTGCAGCACAGCACACTGAAATGCCAAAATAGATGGAAGCATGTACAGGCAAGGGTGTCTAGATAGATAGGCTGCTGATTGCTTTCATAAGAGCCTGGAACTTTAAATCTTGATAGTGGGTGGTCTCATGTCATGCATTGTATTTACAATAGCTGAGCATGAATGTATTTAATGCTTTGACAGAGTCACAGTGAGACAGAAGGTACATGTTGGGTTGAGTGACATTAACGGAAGATCCAGGTTTCTTAACATGCTTTGTAATCAATAGTGGCATGAACACAAGGTTGTGCTTATAGTCTTCTGTACTTACCTGTCTGATTCTGATCTGTAGGTAATACATTTTCATCTTGTAGATGTTGGATTTTTCCGTGTGTATAAGTGTATCTCCTCATAGAGTAGAATATTAGTTTCCAATTGCAGTGATAAATAATAGGAGAGAAGATGTAGCCCTGTGGTTTAGGAGGAGTGTGTAAAGTGTTGAGGTGTAAAAGAAAAACCTATCTCCCTCTTTCTGTGTTGTCATCACAGGATCTGAATTGGCAAGGGCTGCAGCTGCATGGTCATAATTGGCCCAACCTGGGTATGTCCCAGTAGCAAGAAGCGTCTCCGAAACTTCAGTAAAAGGTTCAAACAATAAAACCCCCTTAAGAATCTGAATGTGTCACATGGCTTGGATTGCTCTGTCTGCCACTGCCCCATTGCTGCAGCTTCACTTTTCAAGGACTGACTTGTGGAGCTGACTCCTGTGCTGCCCTACACATATGGGAGTGTCTTTGATACACAGCTCCCAGTATTGGATTGCCCTTGGATGAAGCTAATCTATTTTTTTTCAAGTGGGCATTACTTTCAAATGAATCCAGCTGTCACCATGGCCCTTTATGGCTTTTAGGCAACATAGCTCCAAAATCCTCATTAATGGCAGGATCAAGGAGAATAGAGGAGTGATGGAGGATGGGGAGCTGGAGAACTGGCTTGTTCTTGCAGTGCTGGTTTTGTTTCTTGTTTGGGGCTTTCTGTTGCTCTCAGTGAAATGGAGGTTAGAACTGAATAATCTTGATGAATGATGAGAAATACTTGTTCTAGCAACATGAAAACAAGCATGGTGCAAGCATTTGCCTTGTGTGAGGAAATGTGCTTAAAAATTGAAGTATGTGCTTGTCCTTACTTATGAAAAAAACCCAACCAAACAAAAAAAAAACCTTTAACTGCAACAAAACCAACCACAACACTCCCCCAAAATACTCTCTATATATTCTGTAAATGACTGTACTGTTCTGTAGATGGGTTTTCAGCAGGTGTACTTCAAATATTCAGGAAAGAGAGAGTTGTTTTTCTTAATTTTATAGTGAATCTTTCCTGAGGGGGAGAGCCTAAGCCAGGGAATGCCTAGAGGAGGACAGAGTCTATTCTGGCTCAGCCCTGGCAAGTGGTATGTGCACCACACTCAGTGCTGGTAGGTGTAGTTCATTTACTAAGCAGCTTCTCTCAGGTTTGCCTCTGTTCCTGGGGACAGGAAGATAATGCCCTGTCCCTGATGAACCTCCATATATCCTGTTAAAACCTCACACTGCAGGGAGTGCTCCAGAGTGTGTTGTAACTGCTGTCCCAGCTGTGGATGGGCCTTTTGAAGAGAGGGGATGTCAAGTGTGTTAGTGTGGTCCTCAGAGGGTACTACAGGGTGTTGTTATGTTTCCTTAAAGCTTTCACGTGTTTTTAGCAGCCTTAAGGTGTGCCCAGATATCATCAGCAGATCCATCTGGGAGTTTGGAATGGATAATTTTCTTCTGAAAGAGAAGAGTATGCTGAAATTTTTCTATTGCAAGTCAGTCGCTATGATGAACTTCAATGATGTCTGTTGTTGCCAATGAAGATTAGTAATCTAGAGTGCTTTATGACAGTTGCTTTTTATTCTTATATCCATCCCTACTAAATGACGAAGTGGATTTCAATTTAGAATTTTTACAGCCTCTAAATAATGAAGACATTCAGTCTTGATTTCTGTTTAATGGCTGTTTGTTTTTATTTGTAATGCGGCGGTGTCTCCTTCGCAGATAATGTCAAAGATGACATAAAACAGCATCGTGACTATTTAATAGGTTGGTTTTGTCCTTAGTGCCTGAGAGGAAAATGGGACTGCACTTCAGGAAATGGTTCAAAATCAAGTCATAGACTCCAATATTTTAAATTTGTGTGTGACCATAGTCCAGGCATATTGTCACTCAGCATATGTGGCAGTGTGTTATCTGTTCACAGAGAACATTGTGCAGTTAAACCTCCTGAAATCAAGGCTTTTGTGAGGGACATCCAGGCAGTATGTCAGATGTTTGTGTTGAACTTTGGAAGCCAAAAACTATTCATAACCATTGATGATAACTTAATATCCATGTGTTTTGTTTTTTTCTTTTTGGCCAAGTGCCCAGACTCCATAATGATGAGTAGTTATCTTTGCAACCTTTCACATTATTGACAGTGATTAATAATGTGTTTTGCACACTTCCATTGCATCAAATACCAATTTTTGGGGGTAATGGGAAAAGAATATCTAATTAGGGAATTAATGTCATTCAATTCACACATTTGAGTATTATTTTTGGAAAAGCAAGGGTGTGAGTAGTGGATTGAAGCAGGATTTTTATGGAGTTATGGGAGTGGAGTAGTAGGTTTTCGGTTAGTTTCTGTTGGTTTCCCAGTATGACTGAAATACCAGCATATGAGCACAGCAGCATATTTTTAAAGGATCTCAGTGTGAGGAAGAAAATCTTCTAAATCACTAGATGCCTCGTACCCTCTTGAATGTTAAATCCTAAAGTAAAGATAGCAGATGCTTGTACAAATGAGATGACTGCAGCTCGGAAGTGTTGTTTTCTGTGAGCAAAACTGCTTGAAATTGCCAGTGTGTGCACTGATGAGCACTCAATAGTAGGAACTTTTTACACATTATCTGAGAGATAAGTGTAAAACTGGTGACTAGAAATTAAAAGATGGGTACTGTGTTATCATACTTGGATACCTTTCATGTAAGTACATGTCCTTCAATTGCTGTATTTTTATTTTCCTTTAATTGACAGCGTTTAACCTGAAGCTTTTTTTTTTTTCCTTTCTGATAGTGCAGAAGTAGTTTGCATCTCACTATATCCACTCCAGAGAAATTGAACTGTAAGTTAAGTCACCTCTGCTGATTTTCCACACCAGTTTTTTTTCCTAAAATGAAGTTTAGCTTTTCTACTGTTTGTGCGATTGTCTGTTAAACTTCTTTACCTTTTAGGATTCAAGGGTTTTGTGTTTTTTTCGTGTTGTTGCAGCTGCCTTATTTATTAATGCAGAGCCTGTAGTTGTTTCATGATTTAGATGATATCTATGTGTATATATTAACTTCTATTCATGTGGCTAAGCCCTGACATATTAAACTGGTATTCTTTCTGGTTTGTGTCATGGTTACTTCATTAACCGTGTTGAATTATGCTATAAATATTTGCAGGAGCCCAGCCTTTGTAGTCATTCTCCGTGGGGAATTTGAATTGAAATGGATGAGGAATCTGAGTGTAGAAAAGCTGCTTGAGTGGGCATCATCTGCTCTTTCAGGCAGGCAAGCTTAAGTGGTAGAATATATATATTTTTAACTGCTAATGCACTGTTAGGGCAATCAAGGGGATGATTTCCTTGATGATGTAAGTGGTTGGGCAGGAGGGAGATATCTGTTCACTCAGAAACAGAGTTTTTTATCCAGAAAAGCACTGGATAAAAACAGAGGCTAACAGAGAAGATGTGGGAATATTTCAGTAAAATTAAACTATGAGATGATGATGGGTGGGATGAAAGTTAAATGAAATAGGGTTGTGACTGTATAAAAGCCTTTCATTTGCTCCTTTCTCTTAAGCGTTTTGAACCTGTTATGAATATTGTACTAAAGGTGACATAATCTAAAACTTTGCACTGGAGTTGCTGTGTGCTGGGATATAAACTTATGTAGAGCTACAGAGGAAATTATTTTTGAAAATGAATTTAAACAAAATTCACAGCAGTGGAAATCTTTGCACAAAGGAAGAATGGTATAAATTGGCTCCCTTTTCTTACTGCAGCCTTGGAAAGGAAAGGTTGTTGAATAGCAAATCTTGTGCCACATGGAGAGAAAACACAGTTGGAACAAGTTAGTTTTACAGACACACGGTAACAGCAGAGAAACAATACAGTGTTCTATTGCCTCTGGCACTGACTATTTAGCTCTGTCCTGTATTTCAAAATTGTGCACACAAGGAGAATGAAAAAATGCGTTAAATTGTTGAAAGTTTGCAATTTTGCATTTTGTTACATCCCACTACCCTGATCCTTACGTTTGTCTAAAATAGGTGGTGGGGTCTCTGGGGCTGGGGCCTTCATTATTTCTTTGTGGAAATGTAAACACACCAAACTGAAACCATGAATGGTAGGTGGTGGTTTTGCCTGGGTCTTTCTGTCCCTAAAGATGCGTTTTTGTTACGATAAGTGTCTCAGTTCCTTCCTTCTCTGTTGAATCAGTGAAAACAGAGGAGCAAGCAGCTTGGCACAGAACAGCTTTGTGATGGCTTTCTGTGTTTCAGGGCATATTTTACTGTGTTTTTGAGCTGTAGTCTTTCCAGTTTTTGGCTGAAGTAGATTAGCTTGTTTATACTGCATGACCTCAGTGGTCCATCCAAGGCTCACAACTGAGGGTGGTAATGAGTGACAGAAATGGAAAAAAACCTGAGGAATTGTTGGTTTAGGTGGTTTACGGAGGAGGGAAGGGGTTTGTAGTCTTTTCACAACCTAATTAGCATTTTGCTGGAGACAGCCAGTGGTGATATTAAGGCCTGTGTTATTTCCCAGGGTACTTGGAATTCATAAGTCTGAGTTATACTCTTCTGATTCTGCTGAAAGTTTCCCCTCTGTGATCAACAGAAGAATTTTCTCTTTCACAAAAGTAAGGTCTTGTGATTATGCTAATATGCTCTAAAGAAAAATGGATTTTCTCATTTGAGGCCTTGCATAAAGGGCTTTATTTTGCTCTTTGTTCTTTTTAAACTTGCACTTGAAGTATCCTTGCCCTTTTAGACCCAAGGTAACGTCCTAAAATACACATAGAGAATCCTGAGGAAGGTGGTGCCCAGTGGTTGTACTTGCTGGAGACCTGCTAGTATGCAAATAGAAAAATATTTTCCATGAAACACCAGGGTTTTCCAGTCTTGCATTTCCAAAGATGTTCTTTCCCCAGCAGCACAGTCATTTGCAATTAATAGCTTAGAGGCAAGGAGTGAAGTGCAGAATAACATGAGAAGTCCCATGAATATCAGCCACAAAACACCGCATATCTTTTCCATCAGGAATACTTGATTTTTCATTAAAATGCTTTGAGATGAGTCCTGTTGTGCACAGGAACGAGCCTGAAAGTGATTTGAGAAGGAGAACTGGCCTGGTGTACTGTATTGGCTCTGTGGTCACGTCACCTTGAATGCAGTGCTGAGGGTCTCTCTGTTCTTAGCCTTTGCAAGTTAATGGCTCGGTCTGCCTTGCTCATCCTCGGTTGAAAAGATTCCCTATCAGATAGGGAATTGCTAACTTGTGATACTGATTCTGACAGGGTTTTTTGGTTTTGTTTTTTTTTTTTTTTTTCCTAGAGGAATAAATCCTGTTTTCATAGTGAATTAGAGTCGTGGATGTTATGCCATCGGAAAATGAGCACTGTGTCTATTGCCAATCTGAGCTCTCTAATTGTTGCACTAGAGGTAACTGTTTCAGTAGGGAAACGTGTGTGTTATTGTTCATATTGTTTCACCATGTGAAGAAACCCCTTGCAGTAATGAGTTGATTTAAAACACACACTGGTGAGAGAGAAATAGAATAGCCAGTAGATAAAGAAGTGTTTTCTACTTGCTTAACCTGTGTGGTTGGTAGTTGAAATACCTGTCTTAGGCAAGAACAACCTGTATGACTTGTCCTTGAAGCTGCATTTTCAAAGTTAACCTGAAAGTTTAATCAATTAATGCATGTTTTGATCAGCAGGTTCCCCATCAGATTCTTGTGGCTGTTTTATCCTGCTTTAACATGCAATCCTTGCACCTCTATTGCTCAGTGAGGTCTAGTGTAGGCACAGGAGCAGGAGTTGTAGGCTGCTTGGAGAAAGCCAGAAAAAGTGGGTTTTAGGGCATCTTTCAGACTGCTTCAAACAAACATTGGATATTTTGCGATTGGACTAAAACCTTTATGCTTCAGTTTCTTTCTTAATTGCATTTTGGTTTTATTGGAACCTCACTCTAGACATTTGAATGATTATTTCGAATATTTTAGTAGGTAGCATTGAAAATACAGAATGATGTGTATAAAGATACAGGGCCATATCTAGAAGTGCTTTGTCTGTGGTTTTTGCTACTCAGGTTCCCAGTGTGACCATTACTGCAAGGTTTGAGCACATAAATAATCTGAATAAAGGCTTTCTGAGGTACCTCTGAATTCCACGGGTCAGTTGATGTCTGTAATTCCATGGCTGCATAACGGCAGGGAAGGAACCATATCAGAACTTAATTAACGCTTCTTTCTCTCTATTCTTTCAGTTAAGCCTGGTAGCTTTTGTTCAGTGGTGCATCCAAGTCAGTCAAACTTTTTAATGCTTATCTGAACTAATGAGATAAGACTGAGGGTGCCACTGTGTCATTAGGAAAAATGTGCTTTCCTCAGCTGGTGTCTCAAGGATGTTGTTGAAGAAATATTTTGTTAGCATGGACTTCTAAGAGCAGGAAAATTTCTTATTTGTAGCCTTCCACTGGAGGATCAGTTGATGCAAACCATCTGATGATACTCATTTAGGTACAAGCAGAAGCCTAAAATTTTGGTTCTGAAAGTTTGGATAAATTTGCAGTAGTGGCGAGAAAAGGAAAATCTCGGCAACAAACATCAGTAGAAATGGGGCTGCAGCTTTTGGGCTGGAACTCAAACTAGACTGTCTGTATGTCTTGCCAAACAGCTGTTTACCATGCTTGATGTTGTTCTTAAACTGGGTTGTGCACAGGTCTCTGTCAATAAGGCTAATGATGTGGAGCTCCACATACCCCATTTTTTCTGTTTCTGCTTTTGCATTTGAATGCCAAGCACATGCTGGGCTTGCAATAATTCCTCCTGTGTCTGGTTTCAGCTGTATCTTATAAATTGGTTAGTGACTTCTGGTAAATCTTCTGCCATCCTTCCCCTCTTACTACAAAGCAGTGTGCACCAGAAACTGTTGGGTCTGTGCAAATGGATTTCCCAGGTGAAATTAAAATGGTGGGGTGTTTTTTTTTTTTTTTGAAGAAAATGCTGAATTTTCACAAAAGTCTTGAAAGCTGTTCATACCTGCGCAGAGCATAACAACCTAATCAGGTGAGACATGTGACATGTTCAGCAGGGCTTATTCATGTAAATACAGGACACCAGTGTGTTTGTTACTGAGATATTCAGAGTGGGAACTAATGTGTGATTTTACTGATACAGAGAACAAGCAGCAGTTAATATGGATATTACACAGAACTGCATTGTATGTCCTTAGCATTTCAGTGAATCCCTAAGGGTTGTACATAAAGTGCCCATGCACAAGGCTTGGGGCTGCTCTGGGAGGAGTTTGGAGCTGGGGCAGTGCAGGTACCCATGGCTGAAATGTGATTTTGCTCAGGTGTGGCAGCAGGAATGTGCATGGCTCGTGAAGACGAATCTGTGAAGGGAGTTAAATAGTGGAGTATAAAATGACAGGGATATGTTTACAGCACACTGAACTAATGCATGTGTGTGCATATTTATTGCACAATTTGGAAGTCTGAAACCCCCTATTCCTTTATAAATATTTGTATATTTCAGCCTTTCATTTTGGTTTAAAATACGTAATCTACCATAGCAAATACACTTTTTTTTTTATCCCTTGACAGGCCTTGCCAAATGATTACTTTTGCCAGCTGTTCCAAATACTGGAAGAAATAATGAGCTTTAAAAAAATAAAATTGTAGCTTGTTGCTTCCTCATTCCAGTGTCACAAGAAGATTTGGACAGTTGCTCTGTCATTAAGTGCCTACTTATTTTAAAGGTCATAGTTGCAATGAAAATAACACTTTTGACATTTAAGTTTGTACTTCAGAATCTCTTCTTTTGAGGGAAGACAGTCATCTACAGCCACATAAACCACACATACAACAGAGAGACAAGTAATGTGTGTTGGAAATAGAAAAATGCTCAAATTGCTCCCACTCCTGCCCAAAATTTAAGAAACCATGGTACCCTTAATGACATTTTTCATGTTTCTTCTGTGCAGTTGGTTTCATGCGGACTCATGTTTCCATTTATTTTATTTAAGATTCAGGATTTGTTCTAAAGACATATATGTAGAGTAGAGCTGACCTCTGTGGACAATCATAGTGGTGGAGTGCAATGGTCTCTTCTTGTTTTGTACTTGTAATTTAGAGACTATGATTAGGTGTTCAGATTGTGGCTTCTCAAAAGTCTGTGGCTTTTTGAAACTTCCTTCCATACAAATTAGACCCTTATTTATATTCATTAGTGTTCCCTGAGAGCGTGACAGTGCAATTGAAAGCTTAGGGTTAATTTTCACTTCAGATTAAGCTCAGACGTGTTTTTGGTGATGAAGAGTAAACACAAAGTTTAGAAGGCTAAAATAAGTCTTGTTACAGTGGTCATAGATGCCTAATCAAATTAAGTTTATTTATATAAATGCACTCAGTTAAAGTGATAGAGAAATGTCTCTGGAATAGGTCTGTCTTTCTCTAGGCAGTTCAAGGTAAAGAATATTATTTCAGTGAATGACTTGTTTTTGGCACATACTTTCCTGTGAAGTTTCTTGCCTGTAATACTGATTTAGTGCTTATATAAGGGTCTGTCTGATATTTGAGGAGGTCCAGATGCTCTTCTGATTTTTTTGTTGGTGTGCCTGAGTCATTTATTTGAACACCACTGCAGCTGGATGTGTGTGTTTGCAGAGTATTTGTAGTTCCTTTAGTTAAGGTTTGTCATAAATACCTGTAGTAACTCTACACTTATTTCAGCTCCCAGCAAGAAGTAAGACTTTGTCTTGCCCCTTCTGTGAAGAATTTCCTGTTTGTAGGGAAAAATAAGACACGACCTCCTTCCTGGATGTCTCTTTTAGAAGAAACTGATGCTTTTCTTGTGGCTAAGCCTATAAATGTGATTGTGGAACAGAGACTGACCTTGTAGATAATGAAAAGATCCAAGTTTTATCTACAGTGATTTTCTGTAAGTGAAAATCCAAGTCAGAACTAGACTTTTGCGTTTGTTATGTGTTTTACATTCTTTACAATATGGGCTAAATTAAGAGTTTGGAAAACTTTCAGTATTCCTCTTTGCAAGGCAAGGATTTAAAGTAGGGTAAGTACTCTACTTCTGTTGTTTCATGCTTATTTAAGATAAGCTGTGCTTCTGTCTGGCATCACTCCAAATGTGCCCCCCTTCCTCCTCCTTCCCTGAGTTTAATATGCTGAACATGACACCAAAAGATCCCTTGGGTCAGGTGGGATCAACTGGGTCACCTGTGCCCCTTCCCTACTTCTTGTGCACCCTCATCTACTTGTTGGTGGGGTGGCATGAGGAGCAGGAAAGGACTTGACTCTGTCTAAGCCCTGCTCAGCAACAACTAAAACATCCCTGCATTATCAGTACTGTTTCCAGCCTGGATCCAAACCATACCTTCATATCAGCTACTATAAGGAAATTACCTCTACCCCAGACTAAACCAGCACAGGCACCCTGAGGTCTTCTATGGAGGGAGCTTTCCCCGTTAGGCCTCTGCAGAAAGGCTTATCTGTGTGTTGGATCCTGAATGTGAAATGAATAGTCCTTTGTGTAAACACAAATAGATAAAACTTTATCACTCAGTACAGCTATTTCCATGTAGCGAGTTGCATCTGCAGTGCAGAATGGCTGACTAAGGAGAAGATAAATTGGAACATGGTAGCAGTAACTTAGGACTAAAAATGTCAACACTATAGGATTCAGGGAAGGACTGTAAATAATTAGGGGGTTTGGAGCTAAAGATTAAGGCAAGAAGAAACTGAAAACAAGGGACCTGGCCATAATACATGGTCATCATCTGTGCCCATGGCAGGGATTGGAACTAGGTGGTCTTTGCGGTCCTTTCCAACCCAAACCATTCTGTGATTCTACAGCTGTTGATACTGATGAGGAGGGGTAGACAGTCACTGCTCTGAGATGATGTTCAAGGGGCTGTGGTGTTAATATTTCAAACACCTGAATGAAGGGACCCCTTTCCTTCCACAGAACAGCTTCTCCCAGTCTTCTTTCTACTGCCCCCCTACCATTCCCAAATTATCTTAAAACACACACTTTTTAGTCAAGGTGTAAATTGATGTTATTTTGGGCAACACGTTTCTTAAAGATGTTTCATACTTTTTGTTTCTGTCTTGGCGGTGATGAATGAATGGGTGCAAGGTCTCCATGTGCTGGTACTTTCCCTTGGCCTCTTCCATAGTCCATCCTAAGCTGGCCAAGGAAGAATCCTAAAGTATCTCAACACTAAAAATCCTCAGATGTTCTGAGGCATTTTGAAGCTGGTGGCGAGTTGATGGGGATACCTGATCAGAAGCTGGACTCTGCATTTGGGATACTCTGTATAAATTAAGTTGGTGTCTGCCAGCATCTGCTACCTCCCTGTTCTGGGTAACACAGTTTTTTCTCCTCCTGTTTACTGTTGCATTAGCTTCAGTATTTCCCGTGTGTACACAGGTATTACTCACCGGAATGGGTATTTACAGTCCTGCAGAAATATTTATAAAGCACTTAAATTCACTGCTCTCTTAACAGCTTGGCACGAGCTCCAGGGAAGCACTGCTGCTGGGAGCAGTGGGCTGCCTCCTTTTGTGGGATTTAGTGAATTATTAAATGCCTCAAATTTATGTCCATTATATTAATAGGAATGAGAACAGCAGTACCACCTGGCTTCAAAAATTATTTTTGTTCTTTCCTGTTGGTGTCATAAATAGCACTTCCCTGCTTCCTGTGGGTCAAATGAAACACCAATCCTGGCTCTGTACAAGAAATTACTCTCAATTTCCTTTCCCTTATTGCTGTCTAGATCCATACTGATGTGTTGGAAAGTGCGTGGGTCTTCCTAACCTTTTAAACAAAAGGGCTTTTTTGTTCGTTTTTTTCCTCCTTTGGGAAATAATGCTTTGCACTTTCAGAGCATTTAAGGGTGTCATTTTTGGACTTTTACCCGGTATTTCAAATGTCCTGGTTACACACAAGTTTAAAAACAACAGCACCTTGCCCTTCTAAGGAAAGAAATTGATAAAAAGCCAGGAAAGACCCGTGGTACTAATTGTATCTGAGCTTACCTGGGGATGGAGGTTAGACCAGGGATGAGTGTCTCTGGTTTGTGAGCCCTGGTTTGTTTAATTGTGTGGGTGTGTGATCTTACAAATTCCTCTATTATAATTAACAAGGATATAAATGCTTTTAAAAACGAAACCCCTCTAATTCTCAATGACTTCTCTCTGTGCCCGGGAAGAGACCCTCAAGCCTGTTTATCCCAGAGCTATCTGTCCCTGACCTTTCCTTCCCTGTTGCGTGCGATCTCTCCTCTTCACACTGCCCTGGCACTGGGGAAGAAGCCTGACCTGAGTCCCTTTGCTGTAGTATTTGAGCAACTGCCCTGACTCTCCTTTTGTGTTTTGCTGCCAGCCTGGATAATTCAATGTGCTCCTTGGGAGGACACGAGAACCTCTTGGTTTGAGTTGCAAAGGTTGCAACGACAGACCTGTCATTTTTAACCCCTGGCACCACTTAAGCTCAAGTTCAGTCCTGCTCTGAGATCTTGCCAGGTGGGAGTCTGTTCTTATGGTTACATTTATTTTTTCTGTAATGAGAAGGGGACATGATCTCTGAGGAGAAATAGCAGTCTTAGTAGGAAAAATATCTTGCAAGAAACAGAGCTTTGGATTTGTTATTCAGAGACCATTTAAAATCGCTGTTTCAAAGTGATTTCTCCAGGTGTGGTTGGTTTTTGTTTTTGTTTTTTTTTTTTTTTGCAGCTCTTTTATATGGACTAAGAGCTCAGTTTGGTTCTTTTTTGTTTTCCTGTCAAACACTCTGGACCTGGAGCAGATGGGCTTGTGTTGTGGTTTCTCCTGAGCCAGCTGGTGTTGAGAGGGAAGGACCAGGAAAGGGAAACCAGTGCGGGGACACCAGTGCTGGCTTTTCCTCAAGTGGAATCAAGATTTTCTTATTAGGCAGGACTGTGGAAGAGATGAGTGCTAGGAACTGAAGTCAAATGCCTTTTTGGGACTTACAGAAAGGATTGTATATGATTGAAGAACAACAAATACAAATCTTCTGTGCTGAGCACCTGCAGTTAAGATGTAGTGGGGGCAGCATTTTCAACAGAATCTGTGCTTAAAACATCATTAAACCTACTTGGTGTAAACTCAAAGCTTTTATTCCACCTTAAGGCTAGCCAAAAAACCCCCACCTTTCAAGTCCTTGATTTTAACCTTATAAACTGTATTTTTCCTGAGGCTTGCGTTACCATTTTTTTTATTGAAAAATCCTAAGCAAAAGGAGACTGAATCATTGTCAGTCTTACAGTACAATGTGATCACTGAGGTCAATCTGCTGTGAGCAGGACACAGGCGAATACTTGCTCTGAAAGGGAATTTTAAAACAAAAATTGAGACACTTACATGTACAGATGCAGCAGCTGTGAGTAGTGCGGTGTTAATATTTTCCCAGTAGAATCGGAGACCGCTCAAAGCTGGATGAGGAAAAAGGAAAATGCAGTCACCCCTTGTTGTGGCAGCAACCACTAGACTGCTGTTTTTTTGGCCAGTAAACATATTATCTGCTCTTGGGGTTTATGGGTTTGAATTTCATGGCATCAATCACTTTCCAGATGTGTTTGGAATATATATCGTGCTGTGATTAAACCCATCCTCAGCTCTGGAGGGACAGGATAACATCACCTACTGAAACTCATCCCCTACAAAAAATCAAGGGGGTTTTGCAGTCTGGTATGGAAACAGGTGATGTTACAGTTATTTTGCTATAGTAATGCACTGCTTTTTCTTGCTTTACTGTGATAAATAGTGAACAGGAATTCAAAGTGACTTGTTTTTGTGCCTTTTGGATATTAATCTTATTGAGATGTATACCACTTACTATCAGCTTGCTGTATTGCATAAAATAACAATAGCAGCTTGTCCTATCAGTAATTTGGAGGAAGCAGTTTTGTCTCTGGTTTTGGTGTGTTTTTTTTGATTGTTTATTGTTTAATTTTTTTGGTTTTTTTTTTTAAGGTGGTGTGAAGTTAGCACCTCCTCCTTGCACCACATTAAGTGTTCTCCTCTGCCTCTCAGTGGGACGAACTGAGCACCTGCAGAGGAGATCTTTCACATCGAAATATTTATAACATCCTTTTTGTGTTACGTTTTTTTTCCCATCCTTTGCTGCTCTCATTGTTAATGCCTTTTTCAGGCTGTCTTCCCCCCCCCCCTCCCCAAGAGAAATTGCTTATTTCCATTTTCTGTGTTGGTAAAAGTGTGAGATCAGTTAAGCTGTAGATCAGATGCAGAGCAATAAGGGCACATGGGCTGCACTGCTCAAAGTAATGTGAGTTTTCTTTTTTTTTTTTACCCCTAGTTTCTTTGTAGTAATCCTTTGCCTTCAGAATAATTCTTCTCTGTGGAAGAAAGGTGTGGGAGCTGTTTGTTTGGTTGGGTTTTTTTTCACTTCAATATATTTTCACTCAGATTAGTTTTTTAGGTGATTTTTGGGAAGTGCACACTCTTGATTTAATTTCATGTACAATATACAGTCTATGGATAACACAAAAGGCCTCAGATACAAGTGCTTACCTTGACATCACTGAGGGCTGGAGGGAGCTGAGCAGTGATGACTCCATGTGATTCCCAATAAAGCAGGTGGGAAACTTCCTGTGCTTTCACTGGGATTTTATTTGCACACCTGTGGATTTTTTTATGCCAAGATTTTTTTAAAAACCAATCACACAACCTCCAAACAAAACCTCCAAACTACAGAACACCAAATCTATGTGAATATCTCTTAATTATTTAAGCTCTTCATTCTGGGAATGTGAACAGAGGGCTGTTTTTTTATGATGTGTTCAGTGTAGGACTAAATATTTTTGAGGTCAAAGCATGGGCAAGAGTTACTGCCTTTGGGTCTGGAAAGTACAGAACTATTCAGTGTTCAGTGTATTTCAGAGTATAAGTTCCATGTATATACCTTATTTCTTCCTGAACTGAGCATTGGAATGAATATGAAAGCGAGGATGTAAATTATAGATATTCAGTGTATTCTTTGAATTAATGCTATTTTAATTCTTTGGAACACATTTGGTGTTGATGGTTTTGGGTTTTTTTTGTTCCGTAGGTGGAAATGCAATTATTGTTTCCCACTATTAAAAATAAATATTAGAGAATTAATAGATTGTGATCCCTGTTGTGCTATGATCTATTTTTGCTGTTGAAAGCAAACCTAAAATCTTACCTTCAGCCATTTCTGAAATGACACAGCAAGAAAACTCAGGCCATAAGTGTTATGATTGTCTTTTGGTCTGTGCTCTTGGTAAGAACTGGACTCAAGTTTAAAACAGGAAAAAAAGAAACACAGGATGAAACAGCCTTGGACAAAACTGTTCTAGCAGCCATTGTTTACTGATGAGAGGCTTCCAAAATGCAAACTTCATTATCAGTGATGATAACTGCCCCCAAACTGTTTGTTCTCAAAACAGCCATTACCACTTAGTTTGATTGTCTTTGCAGATATATCTAGCTATTTAAGATCAAAATAGCACTTAATGGGTTTAAGTAATCAATAGTCCCAAAGACTTCTATGTATCTTGGCACATAAAATATTAATAGTTTATATTTGTCTTTTTAAGAATCTCCTCAGCATTGTTAACACATTAAAAAGTGCTAAGATTGCAAAGTGCTTCTATTAAATGATGTTAAAATGCTTACAACAAGCCCAAGATGCTTGTTTTATGTATCGATGTAAATAAATGCAATTTCCGCTCCCTTGAAGTTACTTTGAAGTTCAATGTCAGTCTGATTTGCTGACAGGCTCCTTTTACTGCAGCGTGGCAAGGTGCACCTTCAGAAATGTCTTACTTGAAACTACGGAATATTTGTCAACTGAAAGAAATTCTTTAACATGCTTTTCTGTAAATTTTTCCAGCAAATATCTGTTCAGCTCAATTCTGTTTAATCTGGGGGCATGGGTAAGGTGTGTGGTTATTGCTCAGAGCTGGTTAAGGCACTGCAAGCAGAGGAGGAAGAGAGGAGTTGACTGTGTTGTCTCTGATGTGGAGGCACCTTCTTAGAGCTTTTGGGAATGATGATTGTCTGCTGTTCCTGCTTCTTTGGCTGTATTCTGGTGGTACTTTACCTGAGTTGAATAGTATTTGCCTGGCACATAAGTTAACAGCCCTAAGAACCAAATTGTTCTGAAATGCCCTGTGTGTGTGCATAAAAACCAATGAGATATGTGGAAGTGCTGTAGAAAAACAGGCAAAAGCCAACTACAGCAAGGAGGTTTTTAATAAACAAATGGAGAGTGGCACGTGTGACAGTCCATTTGTTAGTTTTGATTTGGAAAGGCAAATCCTCTAATGTATTTAAAGGGAGGAAAAGGAAAATTTAAGGACTCAAATTTACAAGGAATATGTGTGAGTCTCAACCTAATTGTCTTAGGGAGTCAAGGTGACTGGTTGTCTGAGATCTTAATGAACTTTCAAATTCCTTTTTAGCCTCCTATGTCTAGTAAATAAGATTGTTTACACCTTACTAAAATTAAATACACTATTTTCTCTGCTGGAGACTGAACATCTTGAAGAAGGGTCTTTTTCATTTAAAACATTGATGCATAAAGATTCAGGGGGAAATTGGTATTGATCAAAAGAGCAAGATGTTTGTATCTGGTTGGCTTTCTGAATTACTTACAGCAGCTATTTTAGTCACATTGGCCATTTTTATTTAATGGCCTCTAAATCTTTGCGCTGTGTGCAGAAAATGAAAGTGATTATGATATTTTTGTTTCATTGATATTCAGCTGCTTTCAAGGTGAC
>VWZG01012813.1:550884-625776 GCA_013396735.1 Grallaria varia | reverse complement strand
GTTTCATTGATATTCAGCTGCTTTCAAGGTGAAACTGGGGATGGGGGGTGGGGGGGGAAAGACTTCACAGCTCCTGCCAGACCTGACTTGACTGTAGGAGTATTTGAAGATCTTTACTTGGAGCATATGGTGTAAAATTGCTGCTGATTTGGGTGTCTTGAGTTTAAGCATAGAAACAGTTGGATACTGCCAGTCAGTAGCTGCCAAAAATTGCAATTTAATGAGGCGAGCTTTAACCTGCATACCTAGCGGGTACCTGTCTCTCAAGTGTCACCTGCATACAAGATGAAAGACTGTTTTTTTTTGTTTGTTTTTTTTTTTTTTCCTAGTGGCAGATTTGTTCTGAAATCTCATAGACCCTTTAAGCTTTACCTTACCTTTCTTCTTAAGCAATTGCACAGTATTATTTATATTGAACTGCGCTTCAATAGGAGAGGGGAGCTGAAAGAGTGTCCTGTCCTATCTCTTCAGGGCATGTTTTTAAAACATCATCGATTGGCTTTGTAGCAATCACAGTGATAGGCTGCTTTTGCAGAGCTCTTTCTAGGAAACTTTTAGAGCCACCAGTCAATTTTTTTTGAATTTTTCCTCTCCCCAGCCCTTAACAAGGCAGAAGGAGGCAGTGAGTCTGCCAGCTGAACATCTCTGTTCTTCCCTCGGTGCTCTGGATTGTAAACACCTGAGTTGTTCTTATCTCCCTCCTGCTGGCAGTGCCATTAGGGAGGTTTTAAATAGCACCAGCACGGTGCTGGCTGCAGTCGAGATTCAAAATCCTGTTATGACTGTAAACTGTGAACCGTGAAATATTGGAGGACAGAGGTTGAGTGAGTATTCTGCTTATCTACCTTAGATTTGGCTTGCGTTTTGCTCTGAAAGGAAAAGGCTGGCTCTCCTACTTTTGAAAGAAAAGAAAAAGGTGATAAAGTAGGAGAAAAACCTGCCTGTGTGTGCAACAACAGTGGATTGAACAAAGGCTCTAATAAATTTCCCTTTTTTGGGGTGTATTACCTCATTTCTGACTGACAAGCAGAGAAAATATCATTGTGGTGAGCACTGCGATCTGTTCTGCTGGTGTCCAAGAGCAGTGCTTGTACACAACAGTTACAAAATGTAAACACCTCCCCCTCTCTCCCTAATTTATGTTCTCAAAGGAGGTCCCTTCTTTCCTAGCTGTTGTTGCAGTTTGTGTATCTGAATCTGTAAGGAAATATTAAATAACACTTAGCTTTTACTCCTATTCTCTTTTAGGAGGGTCTGTGCCAAAGGTTTGTGTTTATCTTATGAAATATTTCTATTTTTAAACCGAGTGGTTTATCCCCAATTCTGTAATTTTTGTGTAACTAATCCAGCTTTTCTTGATAACACTGTGTATTTCACTTCTGCTGCTTTTCTCGTGTTTTCTAACGCAGAGACACAAGCAGTTGCTTAAGCCTTTGCTGTCAAGTCTTTCTGCCAACCTGTCTGGCTGATGGTCTCCTCCAGACCAGTTTGGTGTTCGTAAATAGGCTTGATGTAAGTCATGTCACAGTAAAAATAATGAAACCCCCCGTGCTAAGGGCTGTGCTCGTTCAGTGATGCTGATAAGATCGGTTCATCCCTACATCAGTGTAATTTAGAGAAATAGCTGTGTTGTGAATGGAATTTTAACAAGAAGTCCCCACGGAAAAAAAAGGGTAGTTAAATTAAAATGATGTTTAAATCAGAGCAGCACGGAGAAGACATTGAATATAAATCAACTGTGTTAATGGCAAACAAAGCTAATTCTGGAAAATGTGGTATGAGAAGGTTCTGCCTTGGTTTTGTTTGTACCTGTGCCTTTGTAATATGCTGATGTTTTAATTTATTTTCTGCATGTGGACATGATATCAAGATAAATAGTATCACTTTTTAAATGTCAAAGGTCATCTTGACCACAAAACCTTGGAACAATTGCAGTACAAGTAGGGGGGTGGGTTGGGGGGGAAGATCTGCATACACAGAATTAGTAGGCAGCAATAACCTGCAGAATCTTTAATTCTGTAATATTTATTTATTGGAATTTTTAAAAATATATTTCAGGTATTCTTATCTAAATAGAGGTATGCCATGAACTGTTTCATTGTGAAATAAGCCTGTAATGTGTAATATAATTATAGTAACATGTATAATAGTTTGAATGTCCCCTCCTCCCCCCTCCAGATAAAAAATAGGGGAGCCAGATTTGTCTTGATTGTTCTGAAGCAAAGTGAGACAGAGGTCCTATGAAAGACATGTGAAATTATCTGCAGCAAGAGCAAGTATTCCTGTGTCCTTGTATACCCACGCTGTCCTCCCATCACTGGTGAGGATGTTGGTACAATGTACCACCCTGGCAGCTCTGCTGGTCCCTCCAAAGCTCTGCTCAGAGCTTCTAGTCTGATCTGAGAGGCTCAATGTCCCTTCACCTCGGTCTCTGCCTCTGCTGGTTCATGGAAAGCTTCCTTTCCATTCCCTGGTTGAAATGGCTTGAGGTAAAGAACATTAACCCAAGAGAATCGACAATTATGTTTTTTGACCCTGATTTAAACCTAATTTTCAAGCCAAGCAGTTTGAGCTCCAGCTCATTCCTGATCAAGACTTGGTTTGTTGTATTCTAGATATGCAGCTGGGGGGTCCCTGAGATGCAGCAGAGGACTCTTGGCTTTCTTTATGAACCATTGTTATGCTGACTTGAAAAAAACAAACCACTAGGACTAGTCTTTAGACTTCATCTTGCAAGTAGTCTGGGATCAACACCTCTATCAACACTTAGGATAGAAGACATGACAGACTGTATCTGCAGGAACAGGGTGTTTTGTTCCTTTATTCCTTTCCCTGTGTAGTTTTTGCTTTATGACATAGATCAAAATACCTTATCGACTTGGAGGAAAAGTATGATCATGATAATGATATATTATTCCATTATAATGATAAAATAATAATCTACATGTAATCACTGCGTAACTCTGCCGTGGTTGATCAGATATCCAAGTGCTGGTTTTTTTTTTTGCACGTCCTTTATCTACTATAGAAATGCAATGCAATGCAATTGTCTCTGAAATGCAAGTGAACCGCAGTTGCAGCTGGAGAGCTCAGAACTAGGAGATGGAATGTCCTATTTCGAGTCTTTGTTCATAAGATGGAAGTTGGATGTTTCTTTATTTACCAGTCAGGTGACATTTGTCTTCTCCACGGACACTCCCTTGTCGTGGGGGAGAAGCTTGCGTGCCCTTATGAGGCTGTGAGCTATGCTGGCGGTGGTTGTGCCTCCGGTAGGGTCTCCCATGCTAGTCAGGTCTCAGCTGAAGGGTCAGACAAAGTGTGTCCATGGGCAGGATGGGCTCACCAGCCTCCTGGCAACCATCCTAGGAGAAGGACAACTCTAACTCCAAACCCGGGCAGATGGAGCTCGCTTAGCCCTGTAAGGCCATCCATCTAAGAGAAGGACACTCTAACTAAACCTACATCCTGAGGACTTCGCTGCCACCATCCAAGCTTGCTAGGCCCTGGCAGATGAACCTTAGGACTAAAGGGTGGGGCCAGTTCTGCGCACGCTGCGCCTCACCTAAAAAATCCACTGCGCAGGCTCAAAGGACTCACCCACACTCGGATGATGACATTTGTAAACCTTGGTATGCTCAAGACTTAGGTTTAATAGTGCCTCAAGCTATATGTTGTCCTGATATCAGCAGGATTATCAGTATTTCAGTGAATAACAGTTTAAGGCTCTCCAGGAATCTTTTGGTACCTTGTTAGCTCAAAAGGATTTCTCCAATCTGCTTTAAAAGAAACAATTTTTAACCTAATGGTTTTTGTTAGAAATTTTAGGTAGAAATATTTGCCTGGCTGTCCAGGGACTCTCTTCAATGTCCTTCAAGCCTGTTTTACTGGTTTATGTATCTCACTGCTTTTTGTCCTTGCTTCAGTTTCACTCATTTCTGTGGTCTCATGTTCTGTCTTCATATGGTCTCAGTGCCTTCCTGTAGGGAAAACTTGCTTGCTTGGTGCTGATCTCCAGCTGGTCAGAGAGACCATTGCCAAGGACTGTTGAACCACAGCTTCCCAAGGATTCCAGTTCTCCTGCTTGAACTGCTCTTTGCTGGAGGTCATACTGTGAGATTACGCTGGGAAAACTGTTTTGGGGCTCTCAGAGGAGGAATTAAGGAATAAATATTTAACATATGTACCTTTCTGTATGTTTAATCTCAAGCCTATACGTGATGAGTAGCCTAAAGAAGGGGCAACGTGATACCAGAAAGGAGAGCAGAATGACCTCAACTTACCAGTAGGAGGCTCTGATGGATTTCACTACAGCATTCAAATCGAAAGCAATTTAAGAATCCAAATCTACCTCTTTCGTCCGAGTTTAAATGGTCCCTTAATTGCCAACAGCAAGAGTGGGATCTGAGGCTGAGAAGCTGATGGAAACTGGCAACTTTTAGGGGATCTTGGCAACTTGCAGTATCTGCCTCTTGCTTTCCTTTTGTGTGCTTTCTCTGGGGAAGCAGAGGGATGTAGCCACAGAGGATACTTAGAATCATCACCCTGCGCAGAGGAACAGTGCCCCAAGTTCTTGTCTTTCTTGTACCCACTTTCTAGAAAGTTGTATTAGCTTTTCCTGATCATTTTTGTGCACAGTGCAATAGGTACTTGAAAAAAACATACGCCTTAACTCTCTAGAGCTGTCACCTAAACTTGGTGTCCTGAGTAAGTTGATACAAGAAGTATGAGAGGTAGGAAATGAAGTACAGGAATGTGGGAGTGTTTATGCTTGTGTCTTGTAGGCTCTTATTGCAGCTCTTCCTTTTTGCTTTTTCAGAATTCATCATTGCTTACCAACAATGTATTTTTCATGTCCTGTAGAGTAGGGACCTGTCTTGGCAGAAATTGTTGGGAGCTGTTGGTCAGAGTTGGGCTTTCAACTCCTTTCTCACTGCAAAGAGATCTGTTATTGGTATGCTCATTGTTGGAGGCTGAGTATTCCTGAAAAACTCTAACCCAGATTTTCCAAAGCAATCCATCAGGTTTTTCACTTTAGCTCTGCTGAAGGAGCACTCAGGAGTGGAATTTAGGGAGAAATAAAATGTATTAAAAGTATTAAGTGTGCTTCAGATTAGATGTCATTTGATCACAGCTGCTCTGGCCTTTTAGTCCTTCTAATTTCTGGAAATCTGGAGGAGTAAAATTCGGTTAGTGATGAATACAACTCATTAAATAGTCCAAGGCTTTTAAACTTAGGTTTATTGAGTTTGAGATTTTTGTGCTTTGGCCAAGTATTCTTTTCCTCTGACTGTGACAGTCAGCAGGAGAATCTCCCTTATTTTGCTTTGTTCCCCTTTAAGGGAGATATTCAATTTCTCCTACAGTCAAAAGAGCTTTGAGAATGGGATTTTAAGAGTAAAGACAAATGCTTCCTTCAGCAAAACTGAGATTTTTGGGGAGAAACTACGTGGACTGAATTTCATAAGTCATTCTCAGTTGGTTGCAATATAGGTGGAATTGGATATTATCCTGATGCTAAATTGAACCTTTTTCAGGACTGTTTATACTTCTGAGGGAGGCAAAATGCCTAGTTCAGGAGCCAAGGTGGGGCTGGCATGGCAGTGGGGAGAGGTTATGCTGGGCCTGAGCAGTGCAGAAGAGGCTGCAGGCAGCAAAGGTGACTCCTGGCAGAGGAGGTTCTCAGGGGATCGCTCCTCAGCTGGTGTGAATTATCACAGCTTCATTAATGCAAGTGAGTGATGTCAGGCTGTGCCCAGCTGCTCCAGCCCAGGGGCTGTAAAACCTTGGGTGGACACGGCTCAGTGTTTCCCTGCGTGTTCACGTGTGCACACATTTAACATACTAAACTCGGGAGTTACATGTTTGGCGTGGTTGTGCCGCTGCAGAAAGGCGTTCCAAGGATTTCTCTGAGCCAGGGCATTAAGGCGGAGCAGAAAGGGTGCTGCATCCTTATAAATCCCTTCCAATTTGAGGTAGTCTGTGCTTCCACGTGCCTTTTTTGAAGTTGCAGCCTGGCTGGTGCGCTTGTCTTCTCTGTCGTGGCACTGAACCTGTTGAAGAAGAGCCTGATGCTGTCGTGCTCCCCAAAGCCTAATTTTAGCCTCAGTGCTTTAGGAGTTGAGTTGCTGGTATATGCCAACCCTCTGACAGCACCTTTCTACTTGCGGCTGTGATAAACTGCTAATGGCTTTGCCTCGCACCTCAAACAATTCAGACTCGGGCTGTGGGGTGACTTCAGCTGTCCCAGATGGGACATCCCTCCTGCAGTCTTGCTACATGCCAGTAGATTCTGCTGAAGGAGAAAGAGGCTGAGATCTAATCTGTCTGGAGCCAGAATGCTTTGATGAACCATTTCCCCAGAGATGACAAGCTAATGGTTTGTCCATAAAGCCGTGCGGCTTTCCCCATTTCTTTGGGAAATGAATAGAGCTGGAACAGAATCATATGCTGCATTGTGATAGCCTAATGCTCTTACAGAGCTGGGGGTTATTACCCAAGCTGCTTTAGTGGACAAATTAGACATGCGGAATTTCCAGATTTTACTTTATTCATATTTTAATTAACTCAGTGTAATAAGCTGTAAGCACATTAATATCAACAAAATACTTTGTACTGTATCTGTTAATATTCAGATGAAAAAGCCAGAAGTATTGTTTTCATACAAAGACTGGTGGAGATAAAAATAAGGGGGATCTTTTTTAGGGGCTTGGAATAATCTTGCATTTTCAGTGGAAGATTTCGAATAATAGCTATGCAGTGGAAAGTGCTTGTATTGGGATTTTTACTATCACATGCGTATTATTTTTTTTAAGCTTATACTTGAAAAATTGATGGGTTCATTTGCATTCACCAGCTTGGACAGATGGTGTGATCCGTAACAAAATACTCAACAGCATACTAAAAAGGATCATTTCAGCACCTATCCCCTGCGAGCAGCTTTCATCCAAACAATGAGGGAAAGGTTTTGAATTGCAGCATCCTCACACAGGCCTTTCCAAGGTGAAAACCTCGCAGGTGCACACCTGCAATGGTTCTGTGCAAGGTGGAGCTCAGGCTGCACCCACTCACCCACCCACACCCTGTCCCTGCTCCCACATTTACATCTGCTCAGGCATCTCTGTTAGAAAATACAGGCTGAAAAAGAGCCAACTCGTGTATTTACTTAAGAATCTCTTCTTGGGAATTCTTCACCTGCTGCAGGGATTGCTTCTGGATGCAGTTAACCCTGTGGCAGGAGATGCTCTGTGCACTGCTGTGCTTGGAAATAAGAGACCAAGGGGGATCAGGGCTTCCCAAACTGCTGCAAGGCATGGAGCACAAATGCTCTGTCTTGCCTCCCTACAGGAATGTGGATGTCCTTTGGTTAGTTATTTTGGCTGTGCATATAAGACTAATTTTATGGAGATGTTATTGAAGTCCAGCTTATTTTTATTATAAAAAACCATGCCACCTTTATCTTCTGATTAAAAGATGAGCAACAAAGGAATATATCAGTTGTATTTTCCACCATCTGTTTACTCTAGTGTGGTTTAATGCTTTTTATTGTCTGGAGACCATGGAAAAATTTGGAGCTGATCTCAGTAACCTCTGTTCGGTGTCACTGGTATTGTGGCTTCATCTCACACAGACCAGGGAAAGCCTGACCATCAGAGGATTTTTGAAGAAAATTCTTTGGAGAGGACAAGTATTTTAGTAATAATTGAAATTTATTTTTGTAAAAATACCACTGGAATTCTACTGCGGAGGACATCTGTGGTTGCAAATTAGGAATAAAGGAAAATGTTTCAGATACTGCCAACTGAGCAAAGCTGCAATATGTTCTGAAAGTCAAGCTGTGTTTTCTCATTTTTGCACATCACAACCACTAGTAAAGTCTTTGGGGCTAAATTAGGTTCTCTGTTTCACTCCTGAAAGCTCAATTTCTCTTCTATTGTCAGCAGCAGCACCAGTGCAAACCACCCTCCAGAAAATAAGATTTCAGCAACATTCAGTACAGGGATAATTGCATAGTCACTTGGAAAAGTCCCAGCTGGTACAGCAGCATTTCTTGGAGGTGGTTTTACTGCCCTGCAAAATGCTTTGCACTACACTCCAAGCAGTAAAGGCATGACACTTCAAGTCTCAAAATGTTGTCTCACAGAAATCGGTTTTTTTAAGGTAAAAGTCAGCACTGGAAAGCTCACACAAATGCTTATTTTTCCTTGTTTTTGTTTGTTTGTTTTGTGAAGAGTAGCGGGTTAATCACCAAATATTGATTATGTGCCACTATTTAAGGAAATCTGGCAGCTTTTGCTCCTCTTCCAGTTCAGCCTGGCATTTGTGTTGCTAAATAAGGTGTGTTAAAACTTTAGGATATGTGTTATATATGGTGCTAAGTCCATTATATAGGTGAGCATCCCAGTTCAGCTGAAGCAACCTGTGGCTTATGTGTTTGAGTTGAGAGATGATGGCTGGTTTGCTGTCTCTGAAGCTTGGACACTGTTTTTTGGACTGTGGGATTTTTAATATAACAGTGAATTTTGCATTTTCTGGGTAAGAAACACCAGCCAAAGGTGAAGCTGCCGCTGCAATGAACCCAGGGACCTTTCAGACTGTAAAATTATAAGCTCATTAAATGAGGTTGTTGAAGTTCTGTGGTTACTCAAACCAGGATTTCTTAGTGGCAAGTTGAGCTCAGAAAGGTTGTACTCTGTTGGAAAGGAATTGTCTCAGTGCAGGAGTAAAATACTGGATGTATTACAATAGTAATTACTAACCTACCAATTTAGCTTGCCCAGATACCTGCTAATGGAAATGCAGCCTGTGGTTTTGAGCAGAGGTACTGAGAGTTGGGAAACAGTTGTTCTGCAGTTGTACTGTTCTGTAATAAACCAAAGGGCTTAGGCTTAGGAGGGAGATCTGGAGGAAGATTTTTATTTGCAGGAAAGAGAGTGAATCTTCTGAGGAAGGAGCTGTGCTGCTGAGCAGCTGGTTTGGGATTGTATTTGAAAAGTAGTTTTGTGTACATGGAGGTACAACATTTCAGGATTTTTTTTAATTATATGATTTTGGAGTCTTAACGTCAACTTCAGGAACAAAATTGTTTGTACCATGGGGTCCTCACAGGTCTGAGGACTTCATGGGATTATATCCTAAGCAGATGCTGATAACTTTTGCCACCCTGCAGGCTCGTGCTCTGTCCCTGCCTCGTGTTGTCCGATTGTAAGTTGGAGATTCAGCGCTCGGTTGATCCACATGTTCCTGCTTGTGTGTTTTAATTTTAACGAGGCGCTTTGGCAACTGAAACACTGAAGTCAGTGCCAGGTACTAATTTATTACACAGGTGTCATCACCTTGCTGTGTATGCGAATATAAAAATTAATTCACTCTTGCTGTGCAAAGACCAAAATCTCCAGAATTGCCCCGGGATATTCAATGGTGTGGCTGCTGTGGGACTTGTTGGTGTTCTGAATACAGACCAAAAGTCAGTCTTGGGCAAGCAGTTAACAGAACCAAAACATTTTGGTGACTATCCTTAATCTTTATCTGGAGAAGTCAGATCTTCTAAATATCTCTTCGAAATCCCTGTGAAAAAGTCATCTTGAGGGAGGCATAGGCTCATCTTTGATGCTCCAAGATGCCAGTGTTGGTGGTGAAGGCTGATGAGAAGGTCGTACCACTGCTGTCCTGCAGGTCACCTCACACTCACAAAGCCCGTCACCTACACGCTACTCTTGAGCCTGTTATATGTACTTTCAATATTTTCATTTGTGTTGTGGTGTTTATCAACTCTGGTAATGCTAATGGGGATTCTCTGTTCTCTGTATTTATTTATTTTTTTAATAAGAAAGGATGGATTTGTAAGTTATAAAAGTTGTTGCTTGAATCTCCACTGACTGACCCTGGTCCATAGGGCACATTGCAACAGTCTCAGGCACTTACAGATTTGTTTATAGGATTCCTTTGTCAGATTGCTTTTGACAGAAGAAAAGTATGGTTTAGTGGTATAATGGTACTCCCATGAAAGAATAAGTTACAGAATGTGAAATGATGCAGGTTTTTACTGTTTTCTGAGCCTTTCGTTTCAGGTTCACTGAACTAGTTTGTGTATACATGCACAATCTTCATGCCTGATGCCAAGTGTTTTGGGGTCTTAGTTTGGGACTAAAACCCAGAGTAGATGTTGCACTTAAAAATAAGCTTGGAATGGAAACCTTGTGTAACCTCAAATTCAGGATGACAGCTGTGTTAATGATGTTCCATAACAGTGAAAAATAGTCATCAGTCATGTTCTTTAAACTGGTTGGTATTAAACATTTGGACCATTCAGTTCATTCATCCTTTGGTCAATAAATCCTTTGATTAATTCCTCAGTTGCTGAGTTCACTTTAGTTGGCTGAGCTTTATGATTTTTTTATGTTTGTTTTAAATGAAAATATCTAATTTTTCCTTTTCAAATATTTTATATCTGCTGTTTTCTGCTCAGCATAAGATCCTGGAGAACTCTTCATCTGTCCCAACATGCTTTTTCAGGGTTGGAGGGTTATACCAGTAGGCTGACTTAATTTGTTCTTTCTTGTGAGGTGAATTAAGGGTTTTATCCTTCTGCACGCTGGTTCCCAGTAAGGAAATGACACACTAACACCAGCTTTTCCATACTTGTGTGTATTGTGAGATGTTTAGCCAGGTTGTATTTTGTCATGGCTTGATTATCAGTGCTTGATTCCTTTTACTTTTTTTCCTCCTTTCCTTGATGTTGCTGGTATTCTCTTTGTGTTTTGACACAATTCTGGCTCACGGTGTAAACCAGCCTATTAAATATTGCTTTTTTGGAGTATCTTCTTGTTAGCAAAGATTTAGTAATCATTTGTTAGTACATTTCCAGATGACACATTTTGAACAGCCCTTAATTTGAAAACCCATCTAGACACCCACATCAATTTTCTTTTTTTGTTTGCTCCTTTTGATTTTGCTCCTTTGCAGCTCCTGAGAAGCATCATGGACTAAAGGTTTTGGTGTTTGCTCAAGAAAGATAATTTCAGATGGGTACAGCAAGGCATAGAAGAGCCTCCCAGCTAAGGAAGCAGAGGCTTAAAATTGAATTTAATCTAATATAAAGAACAAGTTCTCAGCTTTTGAAACAGTGCATCTGCAGATGGAAGGATAAAGCTACTGAACATAACTTTGTTCTTTAGTGGCTGAGCTGGTTTGATGTTGAGGTGGTAGATGCTTTATGAATCCCTGAGTGGGTCGGAGAGTGTCACATGGGGTGATCTCCTGCTGGTTCCATCGCGGCTCCTGTGCAAGCCCTTGGAATGGTAGGGGGGGGTGTTGTTAATGTCAAGTTTATTCCTAGCATCTTTCAAATGCATTGTGAAAAGTAAGACATGCTCGGTGCCCTGGGTCAAAAATCAATGTTAATAAATTATCAATTGATTTAATAGATCTGCCAGTCAGGCAAATCAGGATCTTTAACTTTTAATTAGTGACCTTGATCTGAAAGGGAACATTTTAGGTTAAAATGAAATAAATCACTTGTCTCAGCCAGATGGAGGCTGTGCTTTTCCTTTCTTAATGCAGACAGAGCTTGTTCCTGCCCTCGTTCAGCGGTACAGAAAATGTACGTGTCAGGCTGAAGTGCCTTCAAAGGACCCAGGCTGAATGCAGGATTATACTTACCAGTAAGCAGCAGAGCATAAAGACTGATTAGAGCAGTTATTCAAGATGGATTCAGATTATTAGGTAATATGGAACAAACGTCAACAAAAATAAGATGAATATCTGCAGGAATACCCTGACAGTGATTTATTAGCCCGTCAGTGCAGCAGACTGCTAATAATCCCCCATGGGATGGTGGGCTGATCCCCCTTTAGAACATTTACAGGTGGGTCAGCGATGTGTCAGCAAACGTGCTGGAGACCTTGTGTCCCTTGTCTGCTTCCACCATTCCTTAACTCTAAATATCAACTCGATGCTAAGCAGGGCAATAATAAGAATAAATATTTTAACTGGTTTTTTCATAAATGTTACCATCAACCTGGAAATAGCCCTGCAGGTTTTATATCCATGGTACCTAGTTTATTTCTTGAAGGGAAATCTAAAATCTCTATGAACTTGCAGTAAAAATTAAGCATGTCTTGAATAACTTTTAACATCCAGTTATGTTAATATTCACTGGCGTTCTGTTTAAGACTTCAAAAATGAAATAGTTGAATATAGATGGGATGATAGTTGATGTAGTTGAAAATTATGGTTTATATTGAAATCTTCAAGAAGAACAAGGCCTGAGTAAATAATGTTTCTGAATCATAACAGTGATTCTTAAAAATTGATTTACTTAGATACTTTCTGTTAAAAAAATAATTAAAATTGTGAAAGGTGTTTTCACTGTGGTCAACTATCACAGTCTGTGAGAGTATCTTGTTATTTTTTCATGATAGTTGTGGACTAAACCTTTCAAGATCTTGGTGTTTGTGGAATATAGCATTGTGTTGACGGAAGAAATGATGAAGCAACATGATGTTATCCAAATCTTAAGCTTTTTTATATATCTGGAAGTTCTGTAGCTAGTATTGGTGTTTCTTCCATAGCGATCAGCTTGGGAATCTAAAGACACCTGTTTAAAAAGAACAAAACCTCTTCCAAATTCTAATTCAATCCTTCGCATGTTAGCAAGGAGCAAAGGGGAGATGGACCAATAAATGGGTATTCAAAGTTGGACACAAGTCTTAGAAGGGAATTCAAGTCGCTGTTGTGATGCTGTGGGTGGTTTTAGCAAGGGCAGGGCTGTCCTGGGTTTTAGGAAAGCTGGAGTAGCTCCAAATGGGAGCATGGGGTGCACGAGCCAGTCTGGGAGGGGAGAGGTTAAAAATGCGGTGGAGAGACTTCTGAGAGGACCAGGAGGACTCAGGAGGCTGGTGGGCTCTTTGTCCAGCTCCATCTCAGGAGGCATCAGCCCTGTTTCATCTCCATAGTCTCTGTTCATCTGCCTCAGGTGCAGCCATGGGGAATGCGGTGGGGTGATTTTTTTTGTTGTTGTTGTTGTTTTGTTTGTTTGTTTGTTTTTGTTTGTTTGGTTGGTTTTTGTCTTCCCCCAGGAGGAGGTTTGTGGTTTGTGACTTGAGGTTTTGTGTGGTTGCAAAAAAAGAATTGGTAAAATCAAGCTTTAACAAATGTTGAATCTTGGAATATAATGTATTTTTGCTTGTGCTGCTACTTCTCTGTCAAGGGCCTTCTATGAGGAAGTTTTGTCCCGTCTGATAAAGCTGCAGTGAGACAGTGCTTTTCTAATGTATATTCCTATTTTTGGTGTTTGTATTTATTTAATTTTGGTTTCAGTTCTGTTTGTTGGTTGGTTGGTTGTTTTTTTCCCCCACCTGTGATGTATGTGTCAGGGAGATTCTGCCTAATTCTGTCTAGCCTGTATTTTTCAGGGTGCCCCATTTGATCCTACTTTCATAGGATTCTAATGTAGTCTTGAAGTTTCAAAGTCTTCTGCAGCTACCAGTGAGTGAAATATCATTATTTTTAATAACATGGTGCTTTATACCTGGGTTTTCTAGCTCTGAACAATTTCTATAAATGAGATTATAGTTAGTTATTGCATTTGATACACATGGCAGTTTTCAATAAACTAAAAGAAAAACAAATCAAACAAGATTCAAACACTAAAAGCTTCTTGTGTTTTCCTCCATGAGATGTTGTGCATTCATACAGAAGCAGCCTCTTGCTGTCTTGCACTCTGTATTTATTGCTAATTTACCCCATCCAGGAAAATATTTGATCCAATTCCGGTTCTCTAAATTTTCATGTAATTTTTGGGCATGGGATTAGTTCTGTAGCTAAATATAACCCGCCAGAAAACAACGTCCATGTTATTTTCTGGTGGCTGTGTGCGGGCAAACAGCAAAAGCTGTGCTTTTGTCTTGCTGTAATTAATTGGGGGTGAGCGAGTTCTCAAAGTAAATGACTTTTCATTTTCATTTCATGCCAAATAAGTCATCTGTCTTGTACAGATGAGTGTGGCCTGTCTACCCATGGGCTCTTAGAGCTGGGCAGGAACCTGGACCCACAGAAGTTCTCTATTTCCCCTGGTGGAGAGTTGACAACCTCTAACCTTTAATTCCCCTCACCTCCTGTAATGTGCCTTTATCCTGTTCCTGCTGGCAACGTAAACTTTTTATTTTTTGCTAAATCCGTCTTGCAAAACATGATGGTTGGGCAAGACGTAATTTTGCTTTAATTACGATTAAATTACTTTATGAATTAACCAGAGGATCTCATGGGACTGGAATCTTTTGACACATGAGAAAATTGCCTTTCTTTAACAAGCTGCTTCAAGCAGGCAGGGTAATATTAGCATTTTTCAGTTATGGCTTGAGGGGATTAAATAATAAGGGGAAGTATCATACCTACAATTATATGATGTGCATGTGTGTAAAAGTCTTAAAACCAGGTAGACACGGAAGGAATCAGTTGAATTGCTGAACCTGTGACATTGTGCAGCGAGTGTGAGTAGGGATTTTTTTTTTCTCTGTATAAAATGGATTTTTAAGAACATGCTGGTGTCTGAAGAGTTTTGTTATAGACCTGCAAAGGTTGGTTGTCCTGTGAATATATTCAGCAAAAAAAGCATCCTGATGTAGATACACCTGTCTCACCTTATGGATCATGACTGGAATGCAACCTTAAAGGGAGTGAATGGTAATTTTCATATGTGTTGCTTTGTTCAACTTTATTTAGTGGAGGTAGCCAATGTGCTAAAACCAGTAATTGGATACTGAAAATGAATTGCATGATTAAGCTTCTGGTGAAGTACATGTAATAAATAGTGCATGCCTTCCATATAGGTCTATAAATAACATATGTGATGTCACCAAACTCATGTTCTTCTGGTTTAGTGCCTCTGAATGCATGCTTGAAGTCAAACATTTATTTAGATATGCTGTGTCTGAGGAGTTGAAATTGTTCAAGAATCTGCAGGAATTGAAGGCGAGATATTTTTTAAATGAGGGTAAGAAAGAATACAACAGCTTGTGTCAGATTGAGAAGGAATGGGACAAGCTGAGTTGTCTGACCTCTGCATATGTTGTATTCAGTGTGGACTTGCACCTGCATGACCCTGCTTGGTTCCAGGGGGATGCCACTGGCTTGTGCCATCAAATCCAATGAAGTGGAAAATTGTCAATAAAGGATTTAAGCCATTGTTGTCATTGCCCCAGCTGTTTGGTTGTTGTTTTGATGACAGGATTCATTGATGTTCTACACAAATCCATAAGGTAGCAGTAATTAGTAGGACTCAGAAATTGTGGGTGGGGATTATACAATGATACAAAATGATATGAACAAACAGAAATTGTTTAAGCGTTACTGCAGGTCAGTTCTAAAAGGAAAGTATATGCATAATACATACTTGGTAGATGAATAAATGTGCAAGCACTTGAAAAGGCAAATTATTTGATTCAAAACCAGTCAATGGTAGAAACCCAACACCTTCATCTCTAGTTCTGTTTGAGACAAAACTGTCCCTGTGCAATAATAATCAAAAGCAATGCTGGTGTGCAAATACTCAGTAGGGCAGAAATTTTTTTCACATGTATTTGTCATGTCTTAGTTTAATCTAAGATCAAGTGCACATTAGCCATTACAACAGTTATTACTGCTATTGTACTGTAATATAACCAGCCTGTCTACATTCACAGCCCAAAGACAAAATGAGGTTGGTAATTTTATACCTAAACCTGTTCTGTGCTGACAGAATAATACACTAGGTAATACCCACAGGATAAACAGCACAAATTACACCCTTATGCAGTCAAGATCAGATTGGTGTTGATAGTCTCTTGATTGCATGTGGCTGAATGTTATCGGAGAATTTGAGAAATTCTTTAGAAGAAAGGCATCTTGTCTGATTATTTTTTTTTATGGTAACTGTAGAGATTATTGAGAGGGTTCGTATGGAGGAAGAACAAAGCCCTGTACTATGGTTGCTATTTAAAACTATTTTCACTTTCTTGTTCAGTTCTTTATCATTTGGAATTTTCTTCCATTTGTTAGTTGACACTGAGGAGTCGCTTGCTGCTCAAGGGAGCTTTTTGCTGTGCACAGATTCAACCCAAGGCTCCAGAAATTTGCAATCAACAAAGTAAATTATTTGTCACCTTGGATAAATATTAGCTCCGACAAATTAAAAATGCATTTTTTTCTGGTGTGCGTTGCACTCTATCTCACAAAATGGTAATTGTTGTTACAGTTATTGCTCTTGCTTGTAGTAGGACATCTGTTTCTTGTCTAATTGCTAGCATTCAAATCCCAGTCAGTCCAAAATAACTTTGAGGCTTCAAGATAGTGCATCTGCAGCATCACAGGCATTATTGATCCATACCTTTACTGTTGTCCTCTTTGATGCAAATGCATACCCCCCCCNCAAATCAATCACCCCCCCCCCCCCAAACTACAGACAAAACACAACTACAGACAGAAAGCAGTGGTTGGGTTGAGACTGGTTGTGTCTTGTCCTGTAATCAAAGGAATAGAATCAATCCTGGTGTTGGATCTGCCTTTTACCATCAGGGGCTGTTCCTGAGCCTGGCTGTGGATTGTGGAGCCTGGAATCCACCCCTGCCTCTTGCACAGTCACTTGAAGCTGAAAGTGTGTTAAATGACACTGTATGCTCTGGCATGGTCTTCCATGAATGAAGAGTGACAATTTTTGGATTTTTCCCCTTTGACAGTCAATCTCTTAGTTTTTTCAAGCTTGTCCCCTGCAGCAGGTTCTGCTGCTTTGCTTCTCCATGTCCATCGGCTTTTGTTTTAAAAACCCTCTTTAGGGTTTCAAGATTCTGTACAACCAGTTGGGTATCTTATCACAGTCCTCCTTGAAAAGTGAATTCTCACATTTACTGAGAGGATAATGATAATAAAGACACAGGGGCACAAAATTTCCTGGATTCTCTGGACTTGGCACAGGTATTTTTAACTGTCATTGCTGCTGTCATCTTTCCCCTCATCTCCCATCAATAAAACAGGAAAATGCAAAACATAAATAAGAATTAAAAAAAAAAATCCCTGTCAGAAGAGCTGAAAGCTTTTCTAATACCCAGATGAGAAACATGAGTGCTGCAGGGTGTTGGTGGAGTTGTCTGGTAAATTGTTTGTGTCTTTATCTAGAGATTGTCCAGTGATGCTCCACCAGCTGTGGTGAAAACTGCTCAGGGGACAGAGGATCGTGTTTAGACGTAGTTCCTACGTGGCTTTTGGGGGCCATCCTGTGGTTTCTGCCCCCTGACTGCGGGGCAGTAGCTGCCTTGCTTGCTCCGAGCCCTTTGGGCTGCTGCTCCTCATGCTCTGGCTTTATTCTCATGCCTTCCATGGGCTCCTGTTCACACTTCCCTGCTTCTTGTGTGTGAGTGCAAGGCCAGTTATCATCCTTGGTATCTGTGCGTTTATTCATTAAGTACCTCAAATTAGTTCTAGTCCAGCTCGGGTTGTTTCCTTGGAAGGGGCAGGACGAGCCATGTGGTCTTCCTTAAAAGAAAAATGCTTCCAAAATGCCCAGCTGAACATAGGTGCTGTCAATATGGGCTCCTCAGAGTCACACACCATCTCCTGCAGCTGAACAGTCTCTTGGTCAGCAGGTTGTTGCAATGATTCCTTGTTCCCTGTTACGTAGTAATTGCTGGAGATTGTGGCTTTAGGATGAGGTTTTTTAACTAGAGATGCTGTAGTAACTCGTATGCGACCTTCTGGAAACCTGTTAGAGGTATACAAGCTTAACCTGAAAAAAAATAGTGCTTTGGGGGTGCCTGTGTATGCAGGAAGGCACGCAGGCCTGTGCATTTGTTTGTGTTACTGGTGGGTTGTGGAAGATGAAAGAGCAGCAGTGGATTTGGTGTTGAGAGCTGGTGGGAGCCTGTTGGTGCGAGCACAGCAGTTGGCACACATCACCACTGAGTTTTCTTTCAGAGGTGGAAAGTAAGACGTTCTTTATAAGTGTTCCTTGTCCGCTGTAATGAGGCTGCCTACCAGGATGCCAGGAAAAACAAGGATTGTAACTGTTTGGTAATGACTACTCTAGAAGTGTTCACCCTCATCCCTCATTGCTATGTTTGCTCAATAATAATCCTGTGATTTGGGCAAGAACAGAACTTCTAGCTGTTACAGAACCTTTACCCTCCCTGAACTGTCCTTGTTGATGTTTTTGTTCTACTTCACTGGATCTACTAACACAAAACATTTTAAGTTTTCAATAGGTATTTAAGAGTTGGGAAGAAAGTAGAAATCAAGGGGTAGGATTTCTAGTTCGTGTTAAAAACTTGTGTACGTCTGTCTTTTGGAGTTGTGTAGGAAATCTGAATCAACCCTTCATGTTTGGATTTGCAACATCCAACAACACATGGGGTGTATCTATGGGGGTCTCTGCAGCTCCCATGACCCTGGTAATGACCAACATAAACCTCAATAGGTTTTGTTCCCCTCTTCTGTTTTATGCACCTCAGCAGAGAAGTCTTAGGAATGTGGTGAGCACATTCCTGAGTAAAGAGCTGATAAACATGTAAGCAGTGATTTATTTGTATCAGGAGTAATAATGGGTTTTGATCTGAATAAAACAGGGAGAACTGTCTCCTTAGCTGTGCGATGGTAGTTTATGGAGGAGTTTCAGTATTTGCATCTGCCCTAGAGGAAGCTAAGAAATGAGAATGAAATGTGATGTACACAAGCTCTCTGAAGATGAAACAGAAGGTGGCTTTTCTGTTGGCAATAAGACATAAGATGAAAATACTTCTATCCAAAGTTTGTTGGATGCTGCTGCTGAGCTCTGTTGATTCTAGATCAGGTTGGGGGGATCAGTCACTCCTTTTGAGGCAATTGTTTTCATGGCTGTGAAGTGCACAGGCAGGCTGCTAAATCCGTGGATGGCATGACATGTTAGCAGGAAGCGCAGGAACCTTTCCCTTGCTAACGTGTGTTTCCAAATGCCATGGCTATTGCCTTGCTTGGCAAACAGCCCCTGGAAATCAGGGCTGGGCAACTCAGGTGTCAGACGTGACAGGGCATAGGTTTTTTTTTCTTGTCCTTCCAAAAGTTTCTCATAATTTGGAAGGAACCATGAAATTTCATATATGTACTCTAAACACACATCAACTTAGGAGTAACCTTCCTTGCCCTAAAAATGTTTTTCTCTGGGTCGATTCAGTTTGCTGCTTCAGTCACATAGTGCTGAAAGGGGAGAGATGTGAGGGCAGCAACAAATACACTGCTGTGTTTGCAGGAGTAGGCTGCTTCCTTTGGTGGCTCCACCAGCTTTTTCTGCCTTAAATTTGTAGCAATGTCTGGCACTACTTAAACAGCTTGTTGTTTGTGTTGTGCTGAAACTGGACTGTGTTCTGGGAGATGGAGCTTTGAAGTTGCGTCAGGGATTTCTCAAGTTTCTGTATGAAGAAACCAAAAGCACCGCTTAGGGGACATCAGACACTTTTTAAATGGGTCCTGGCACTGCGAAAGGCATATTTTTTGTATGGAGACTAATGAGAGCATTTTAATGGTAATTCCACGGGGGGTGATAAGTGATAAAAAAGGCTTGAAATGTACCATGATGTGTAAAGCAGAGAGTCCTCACTCACAGTACTTGCAACAGGACTGGCCCTGCTGTACCATGAGTGTTGTGTACCAAGGACACTTCCCAGTATTTCACTATTTAACAGAGCTTTTAGTGACAGTGGTGTCATGGTTTCTGGTGGTCAGGGAAGGACTGCCTGAAGTTTCTGTCCTAGCACCTAATAAATAATCCCTCTGTTTCCTCTTTAGACTGAGTCTGAACCTTCCAACAAACCACAACTTGCGTTTTTTAAACTCCTCAGTGTCACCGCCAAGTAATGACTCATGTGCTGTTTTACCTGTGCCTGAAGGAGCTCTTTCCTCCTTGGGTTAATCATCAAATTAGATTAATTATGCTGATTAGGCACCAACCCTGACTCGTGTAACTCATCACTTCATCATAGCTGTTCGGAATGGGTGATTAAACTCTTTCCAAACTCAGATCTTGCAGCATCAGTGACTATTGAAAACCTCCTGGAACTGTAAATGTTTGGTGTAGAAAAGCATAATATCCATAAGCCCCATGTGGTTTGTTTTTTCCCAAGCTGTGTGTCTTCTATCACGACTTCTCTCAGTTAAACCAGTTTATTCAAGTCACTTTCTTCCTATCTGGTAGTGGTTGTGGTGGGTTGGTCCTGGTAAGGCTTTGGTGTTTCTGGCCCTGTCCTGCTTTTATATCCCTGTGTAATAATGTCACCCACTTGGACAATGAGGATTTTTATATTATTTTTTCCCCAGACTATGCATGGAAACATTTTTCAATGTAAACTTGTATAAGTGATGGCTGTTGAAAACCAATCCCTGAATTTCCAAGGAGAAGCCTCCAGGATACGGCAGAACGTGTGGTCTGGCACTGGTGCTCTGTCCTGCTGCTGGGCTGGCTGCCACCTCCCTGCAGGGGTTGGGCACAAGCCACCCTTCGGGGACACTTGGGGAGCTGCTCTTTGTTCTCAGCCTGTCTGCAGGACCACTGATGTTCAGAGGGTGGGAGGAGCAGGAATGAACAGCTGAGGGTTTCTTTAGCACCCTTGGGGTACTTCGTGCCAAAAAAAGGCCTTGCTGATGCCAGGTTTTTGAAATGTGTTTCCTAGCACATGCGTGTCTCAGTATCTCGCTATTTTCAAGGCTGTCACATGATGTTATTTAAAAAAAAAAAACAAAACCAAAAAAAACCCGAAAAAACCAACAACAAACAAACACAAAGAGCTTGTGCCATACTCTACTGGAGCATCCAAAGGTCTTTGTGTTTCAAATGGTGAATCACAGGAGTCCTCTGAGGGGTCTTTGCTGGTGCCAGCAGGCCTATGAACCTGGCTCTGCCCTGGGGTGAAATCTGGTGTGTTCTCAGGGTCTATTTAGAAAAAAAAAAAGTACTTCTTTTTGTCCAGCTTCTCTAAATATGGCCTTTCACTTAAAATCAGGAGACTCAATGCTGAAGTAACCAAATCAGGCATATTCCTTATATTTCTGGTGGATTCTCTTCTTGTCCACGGGAAAAGCTTCTTCTATACCTGAAATACCTTTGCTAAAAGGGAAAACCAATAGAAGTTTTTAAAAAATGGCGCTCTAATTATAACACGATTTACATATGTAATATCTAATCTGGATGCAGGTTATGTTATAAAGCTTCAGTATTTAAATCACTTGAGGAAGAAAGCAGGGGGAATCTGTAATAGCCATACTTTTACAGATGAACAGATTTCCACAGTGCAGTTTGGTTTCTGTTTTTGTTGGTTTTCTTTATCTTGTGTGGGTACTGTATTTACCCAAATTCCTACCCAATTATCTGTTTCAGCCTCTTGCTCGATTAAATTTTGATAGTCTCATATCTTGTCATCTTACCCTCGTTTCAAAAGTCTGCAGGAATGGAGCCTGAACAAAAGCTACCTTGAAAAACAGAGTTCTGTGTGTTTCTCCTAATTATTCACAGCAAAACATATGCCAGATTTCTCTGGGTAAATGTGCCAGACAGGCACAGACTGTTGTTATTTGTGCACAGGATGGTATCGGGGTGTAGCAGGCTCCGTAACTGCTGATCTGTTGCTTGGCCAAAAAAAAAAAAGGTTACTCTTCCCTTTGTGTCTGTGCCTGGATGTACTGGGAAGTGTGATGAATCCAACTGGAATTATCCGCTTTGCTGTGAATTAATAGTCTTTAAATTCAAGTAACAAAACAGTAGATGTAGGTGGATGAAGTAGATCTGGGGGAATGGTTTAAGCTTGGAGTGTGGGCATAATTACAGGATAGTGGGAAGAAGTGGGAGACATTTCTGTTCAGAAAATAGCACCTACTTGTGGGGACCACCTTAGGAACTGCTGGGAATGACAGATGTCCCAGCTCTTCTCACGTTTTCAGGAGTTATTTCCCAGCTCTGAAAAGAGATGCTAAAACTGCAAGGCCCTCGCTCTGTTCCACAAATGTGATATATAAGTATAATTTATGTTCTTTAAGATGGTGCAGCAATGTGTGTCTCTTCATTTATCTCAAGCGTGCCATTTGGGTGGTAAGTTAAACTATTTCTCTAGTCTTAGGTTTTGATTTCCTGTTAGATTGTTCTCTTTTCCTCTGTCTAAAATCTCAGCTTCTCAACTGAAGTAGTTTCACTGGTGTGTGGCGGACCAGTGTTTTTAATTCAGTCCCTTGCTATTCAAGCCCATAAAGCAGAGGAACAGCAGAAAGCATCCACCTGGCCTGATGCCAAGGGCTGGTGTCCAAAGATTGGCATCCTCGCTTGGGAACACATGGAGCAGGAGCCTGTTTGTTCCCCTGCCATGGAAAACGCTGCCAGGAGGTTGGTGGTAACATGGCTGGCAAAAGCCAATTTCCCAGCTGAGGGCAGCTCCAAGGGCTGGAGCAGTGGTGTCCTTGGGAGCAGGGTATCAATATCTACGGGTACCATATGCTGTAGTTCAGCTGCAAGGAGAAGGAGGGAGAGAAAGTATTGCAAGGGGGTAGAACAGTTTGGGCAGATAAGCCTCGTGTCCTTTGTTGATGCTGATGTGACTGACTAAAGATGTGTTATTTCGGTTGTGGAAGGTCTGTTTGTGCTCTGGTGTCACGTTTGGTACAGCTCAAAACATCACAGAAACCTGAGTTCTCATCCTGCCTCCTGCTATTTTGCTCCATGCTGTAGGGTGTCATTTAGGGTGTTATTTTAGTGTTTGCTCTCATTTAGGGAGGGGCTGCCTTTGGTAGGGATGTCCCTGGATGATGCAGACACTGTAGCAGTTGAAGAGTAATGGATGCAAAATATTTTCTTTGCCTTGAAAAACAAAAACAAAAAAACGACCACCCCCAAAATAGCAATGTATTTTTGTTCTCAGTGTTCCTTTCAGTATGAACACGGCTTCAAGCCTGTAAGTTTTCCTTAATATTTGTGGGGAAATTATTACCTGGCGACTTACACGCTGGTTAGATACAATTTATTATTACTTTCTGATGGTTTATCTATCAAGAATTAAAAAGCAAAGGAAAGAGCTGGCTGTGGTCCTTGAAAAAACAAACCAATTCTGCAGCACTAATAACTAGTATCCTGTGCTATAATCCATGGCATCCTATTGAAACAATCGCTGTTGGTACTTACAGTATCTGTTTTGAGCCCTTGCCTGTGTGAGGAGATAGTTGCTCGCTGCCATGTGTGAATTTGTGGGTTTTTTCTTCCCTATTTGGAGGCAGTGACAGTATTTCTGTATTGAATTGTTTTGCTTTGTGATCCAGATGCTTTCAGTAGAGTCTGAAAGGTAGAAACAGATGATGAATTGCTAAAAGCAAGTATTTACGGGAGTGTTCAATGAAGACTTAGCAGTGTAGAAGAACACAAAGAATGAGTGTTACTATTATATATAACAAATAAGATAGTTGCTCTTAGCAGTAAACATGGTTTCTGCATATTCATTGTCCTTTTTGCCTTCTGCTGTGCTTTGGAAATGATGCAGCTGTGTACATGGATCATACCTAATTTTGTGATAGCTAATTCTGGTAGCTTGATGCTAATCCAAGAACAGGGCACGTTTGTATAAGGCAGCAAAACATTTATTTTTATGGAAAATAGGTATTTTAGATTCCTAAGATAATGAATCATCTTTTAGAGCCAACACTTGTATGTATGAAAGACACTCCTGCAGCTCAAGGATTTCTGTTGTTTCTCCCTCCCCTCATTATTTTGTGGTCTTTTTTCTTCAGCTCTTAACTGCCTCCTTCTCTCCTTTATTTTGCTATAAATCAGAAGTAAGTCTTTTGAATCTGGCAGACCGAGGTTGGTATAAGACTTGTCTAGGAAATGTTTTAATCAGGGTAGGATATGTTGCCTCTAATGGGAGCCCTGATAGCAGTAGGGGAGGAGCAGCTGGGACCTCGGGGAGTCTGGTAGCCTGTTCTCCTGCCAGCTGAGAAATTTATCTGGCAGCTCAAAACCTGCCTCTTGGAAACGTCTGCGAAAGAGGGTAAAGGAGAGCGATGAGCAGGCCAGAAATGCTTTCAAAGGTCTGTGTTGAATTTGGCCTTTCATGTGTCAGATAGTTCCTTTCTTTGCCCTTTAACACCTAAAATATTCGAATTTTGCAAAAGAAGAGTACTGGAGCCGTACCTAAGAAACCATGTGCTTGGATGGTTTGGAACAGCAAGGGCTGAGGCTTCTTAAGATCCCTGTAGCTGGAGACTGAGGCACTTCTGTGGCTGCTCAGGAGTGCTGCCCTGACTGTGTAGACATGAAGGGGACCTGCTTCTCTTTCCTCTTTCTGGCACTAGAGCCAGAGGAGAAATGTTCTCTAAGATTCCACTTAACTCCCTTAAAAGAATGGCTGTGTTTTTCCCTCCATGGTGTCTCTAACTCGAGCTCTAAACCCACCTGTGCACGCGTGGCTGCTGCTTCAGCACCTGATTTCATACATGGATAACTCTGTGCTTTCTCCCTTCTCTTCCACTCCATTTCTGCACTAGCTGGTTGTCTGTCCTAGAGCACACTTTACCCTTAGTCCTTCACTGCCCTTGTGTTCTCACCCTTACACCACAGATTCTTGCAGTTATAGCTCCTTTTCCCACTGATGTCTCCTTAACTCCACCCTGTGGTCTGCTCCCCTTCTCCCTTTGGCAGAAGTGGCGTCTCCTATCCCAGTAGTTTCAGGAAAGATACCAGAAGGCTCTCCTGGGAATGATGTTTTTTGTCTTCATTGTATTGTAGTCTGGAGGTTGCAAACTTCCACTTCAGCTGTGAAAGAAACCGTTTCCAGTCCTTTCACCTGGAGCTGCCCAGCAGAAGGTTTGTGTCAGCAGCCAGGAGCAGACCAGGGGCTGGATGGAGCCCTAGCTGGCTGCATCACCTCTCTTGGATCCTCCAGCCCTGAAGTGTGAGAGATGCTGCATTGAGCAAGAGAAAGATGATGCTGCAGCAATTTCTTATTTCAACCTGTCTTTCCAGCTGTAGGTGAAATAATTAAGGGCACCTCATGCTTCCCTCTATGTTTTGTTCCAGTGATCTTATGTTCAACTTTGAACTTCCAAAATGTGAGCTTTAGGCTGTCTAATCACATGCTTTGAAGATGCTTCTCCTACATAGTGTTTTGTCTTGCACTTTGGAACACTGAAAGCCAAAGCCATGTCCACTGGTTGGGGGGCTTCTTATAAAAAAACCCCTCTATAATAGCTTAGTTAGACATCTTCTTGTAGTCCCCCCTGCACTGGCCTTCATGAGTTTTGTATGTAGTTTGCAGCTCTGTTGATGTGAGATCCCTCTGTTTAGGGAGTCTGAAACCCAGCTGGTCTTTAGATGAAGCAGTAGCAACACCACACAGGTACTGAGGGCATAGTAAAACTGGCCAGTCTTACCCATCTTCCTTAGTTTTTATGTCAGCTTGGCTTTTTGGCTTGAAGGACGAAGCCCCGTGGAGAACTCGTGTGCTGGGTGTGTGGCTCTGTGGGAATTTGGAAGAGCGCTGGTCCTCGCACGGGAGTGGAAGCGTGCAGCTGGGAACTGGGGGTCGGTGGGACTTCACCCTTTCAAGGGAAGCAAGATACTGGGTGTAGGACCACTCAATACCCAAGAGGGCAGTTGAGCCTTCTCCTCTTCAACTACACAGTCCTGTTGTCTCCTTGACCCACAGGCAGAACCCACATGCTGTTAAAGTTGACATGCATGATCTTCAGCTCCGTAAGATTCAGCTCCTAGCTGGGTTTTTAAAATGCAGCTGAATTGACTTACTGGAAGCTGCTGAGAAAAATGTTGGAATTGGTCTTTTCCTCCTGGCTAGAGATTCCTTATGAGGATTTTTTTGTTCCTAAGTAAAAACCTTGAAGCCTCATTTAGTTTCTTAAGCTTGGCTGCTGTAAGGCTCCAGGTGAGTGCCTGTGCTGGCAGAGGGGAGGATACAAGAGCAGTATCGCTTCTTCTGGCAGCACAACCCTGTTTGTTGATAGGGGAATTTGATTTCACATCTCTTTAGCCAGCTACCTGAATTTGACTGTGCAGGACAGTGTGTAGAAAGTGGTTGGCTTGTTTGTTTTTTCCCTCTGAGGTCTGGCCTCTTCCATGGAGTTGCCTTGCATTAAGGTTGGGTGCTTTTGTCCTGCAGCCTTCCTTGCACCCAGGGCAGGGGATGGATGTGGAGATTTTTTCTTTCTGTGGTTGCCTCGTTGCTCCTTGAGGCATTTGTGACAAAGCGTGTGCGTGAAATTAGGAAGAATTCAGAAACTGTACATATGCAAATTCCCCCAATCACTTATGTGTGATTTTATTGTTTTAGTGTTGTGATCTCATGGCTAAAAATCCCATTCTCTCCAGTCAGTATCATTTGTTTCCTCCCTGTCAAATGCCACTTATGCGTGGCAGAAGGCCACTAATGCAAGTTAGATGTACTGAACCTGTGAGGAGGTAGTATTTCAGGCAAAACAGCTTACAATTTATTGGCTTTGTTCATCTTAGAGACCTTATGATTATATTTCTCTAGAGCTGTCGAGGAGAAGGTGAAAGATTCTGTGCAGCTTCCAAGAGCGTGGTCATGCTGAGAGCAGATGGTCCATTCTTGGAAGCCATCCCAAACGATGGATTACTCCCCTCATGCAGAATGATGCACCAGAAAATTGCAGATTCACCAGGACCGCTCTTTGACTCCTTTGAAGCTTTGATTCTTTTAACTTTTTGCATTTTCTTGTCTGCCTGGTTTGTTGCTTGAAAAACCTTCAGTAAAATATAAGCTCAGTCAGAACCATGAAGACACTTATAATTTAAAAGGGGGACAAGTACAATGTGTCTGGATTGATGGAAGACTTTGGAAATATAGTTTCTTCTGTTGTGTGATGTAAAACAAAAATACACCAATTTTCATTAGTTTCCAGTGGAAAGAAGCAGCCCAGAAGTATGACAGATTACTCTTGCACTTGTCAGTAGTATCACTTACTAATATTTCACTTGCTAAAACTCGCCATCAGGATCACATCATGTGTCTGCATTGTTTCATGTTTGCATGTGAGCCTCACTCTGAAGCCCTGTTAACAGTAAAAATGTGTTAGAATTCATGTGACACAGGATTAGGGAATAAAAACCCAAGTCATAAGAAGCTGAGAAGTTGATTATTATTCCTTGTAAATGTATTCAGCAAACCAGCAATTTTGGAAGCTGATGGCTCAGGGGGTTGCAGAAAGTAATCTGGCAGGAGTGTTTCTCCCCAGTCCCTGACTGATGCTGAAGGATATGCTCCATGCTTTCCCACCCTGACTACCATTCTTATTTGTCCCATTTCCTGGTATCCCCCTCTCTGCAGACAGCCCCATACCTGCTGCTCACTGTGCAGCTGCCAGCAGAACATCCCCTAATCCACCTCTGAGAGCGATGAGCTCCCTTTGTCAGCCGCTCTGGTGGCACTGAGAGATGTAAATGCGGCTTTTCAGCCAGGCTGAATTATTCCTCCAGAATACACTGAGTTTCCACTGACTAGAAGGGTGGGAATCATGAGCAGGTGTTTTATGGAAACCTGGTAAAATCACCTGGGCAATGGGAGAAGCAGATGTTTTAACTTCAGGTAATGCAAAGTCCAGGCTTCGCTGTCTTTTGGTTTGATTACTGAATAAGGTTGATGTTCTCCTTAAAGTGCTTAGCAGTGGGTGGGAATTGTGTCCCATGGGGGACCGTGGTGTGAGGGGAACAGCACTCAGTAAGGGTTTGGTCCCTCTTTCATCCCCATCTGCTGAAAATGTTTTAATTGTACAGATCTAAGGTATGAAGAGAGAGTCAAAGTGATCTGAAATTGTTCAGCACTGGTGTTCTTTCCCAGTTTCCACATTCATTTAATGGCTCTAATCGTCTTCCTCTTTGGACATTGATTTACTGGAGATTTCACTGACTTTGCTGAAAGCATCTAATTTTCCCAGGAGCACTCGAATATTTCCTGTTTGGGTGACACAGGCTTTGTTGTGCCTGCACAAACACAGCCAAATGGGCTTCATTTTACTTTCATTTACCCCAATTTAACTCCATTAACTACAAGAGAATTGGCTCTTTTCCCCCCCCTCTTCTTTTGTCAGAAACAAATTTAACTGTGCTATTTTAAATCTAGTGGGAATTTAACTCTTTGGGGCAATATATTGATACCACTGTTATATTTAAAATCTAAGAGCAGAGGTGGTTGAAATGAGTTAATTATTTGTAAATTTTCACAAACACGTTTTAAAATAAGCTGTAATATTATTTGAAGCTGTGGCTTCATGGTAATCTGAACCATTCTTTTTGTTATATTTCATGAAGAGATTGAGGCCTGTGTTCATATGTTGTATGCATATATTTTAAAATTCTATACATAAAGGAATTTTCCAGCCTCTTACGGTTCTTGCTAGTAGTATCTTGTTCAGTTGTGACGTAGGGAGGAATTACTTTCATTTAATTGAATTCCTAAATATGGTACCAGTTTTTGAAGTCATAAAGTTGATTTCTTGAACAGGCAGTTTGCTGCTAATAGCTCAGCAGTAAGAGGAGAGCTGTGGCAACAAATCATCCTGCAAAACATGGGATTTTTATTGCAGTTCCTCCACTTGTTTGACCTAAAATAATTTCAACTCCTGTTAATTCACAGTAGGTAGGATACCACAGAAGTAATGTGGGATGTACCTCAATAGCCACTCAAGAGTTTTCAGTTTAAATGTCCTGAACAAAAATGGGCATATATTTGAACAAATATTAAAATAATGCAGGGGTGTTTTTTCAAAATGGATCTTTACGAGAAATTTCTCTTTATTTGCAACTCTGTTGTGTGCATTCTTAATTACTCATCCAGAAATCATCCCATTTTGATCAATGTCGTGCTTATGCATTTGGGAATAAAGAAGGATGGTGAAGGCAGGAATATTTTTCCGAAGCAGAGTTTGAACAAACTTCATAGTTAGTGTTGAATCTGTATGTTATGAGGTTCTGCATATTGCATGGGGTTGTATTACACTGTTCATATGGTGTCAGACGCACAGTAAAAAAGCTGCAGGAGGATCAGAGGAAAGCAGAGCTCTGCTGAGACCTGAGAATGCAGTTCACTCATGGGTGTGAGTTACCAAAGCCATGGCTTGCCCTCTGCCAGAGCAGCCCTTTTGCAAACCTGGTCAAAGATTAATTTTTTTTTTCTTTTTTCATCTTGAGTAACTTTTAGGTCGGTCAGAATGATTATCTAGCCATTTTTCTTCAGGTAGTTTCCAGTTTCTTTATTAGTTGGATGAAAAAGATGATCTGACTTGGATGTAAAGTGAGTGTTAACTGTGTAGGTAACTTGGAGGAAAGGCAAAAGGATTTCTTTTTTTGTGTTAACACAGTATTATATTGTCTTAAACTGTAAAAGCTGAAGTCATCCAATCTAGAGGGTAAAACCTGAAGCCACATTTCAACTGAATTAAAAAATTTGGTTGGATTTTTGTTGCTCCTAATAATCAATACTTTTAATTTAGGACCTGCCAATCATTCAGATAGGAACTGTGGTGGTGTTAACTCCAAACTGTGAATAACCTAAAATGCGTTCTTGGGAACTCAGAGCTTTTCCCCATAAATTATTCATCCAGATTGTGAGAACACAGAAAGTAATCCAAATGCTTAATTCCTTTTGTTCAGACTGGTTTTTACTCATCACCATATTATAATGACAATGGGGTTTTTAACATGCTTTACATTTATAGTAACTGATATGAATGCCAAGAAAATGAGTAGTATTTTTGTGTTTCCTCTTGCAGACTTGTAGTTGTTTGGTGGAGATCTAGTGGGAAGCTCCTGTCCTGTACAGCCCAGTGTTTTTATGTTTTAAAAAGAAAAACTTTACAACCAAGATCAGAAGAGCAGGAATATCTGAGTTTATGAAATCTATATTCCAAGCTGCTTTTGAATCAGTTTAAACATGGAGCCACCTAGTTACACTAGCATGTTACCCACATTTTAGGCCTTCTATTTATAGGATTTTTCAATTTCAAAAAAAAAAAAAAGATAAAAATCTTTCTATGTTGCCACCACTTCTCTGCAGGATAACCTAGTGAAGGAGCAAAATGGTAACGCACAATCCTTTTTGTGCTAGTAGCTGGACTTTTTGATCCATAAACTGGGCTCGGTGCCCTGCTACTGACATTGGCTTGTTCTTGGGGTTGGTTTTTTTTTTGCCATCTCATTGTTAAACTCAGTAGATCTGTTTCCTTTCATGCTGGAGTGAAAGAGAGTGTGAGAGCTGAACCGCTGTCAAAAAATGCGATGGCAGGACAGATAGGATGTATATAAATGTATGATTACACTTCAGGGAGCGAATGTCACTTACATCTCTACTCGAGGTAGTTACAGAAACTAATATATATTAATGTGAGGTTGCTGCCTGTTGAAAGAAATGTTATTACAGGGCAGGTTTGGACACCTGTGTGTGTGTCTGGAATCATTAATGCACACACAGCAGACAGCAAACCCAGCGTTTTCCTGCACGGATTTCGGAGGATGTGCAAGGGCAGGGTGGTACCTGCCTGTTCCCCTGAGGACTGTGAGCAAGAGAGGGATCTGCTCCTCTGCAGACACAGCTGAGACCCCCCTGTCTGTTCCAGCTTCCCTCCAGCATCCCTTAGGACACCCTCAAAACCAGGGACTTCTGCTGTCAGCCTTTCCTGGCACATCACTGTGGCAAATCCCTGCCTCCGAGTCCAAAGACAAGGTCTGTGTGTAGACCAGCAGAAGGGTTTAGTGTTCAGGGAGGCACGAGGTGAAGCTTCTGCCTCTTCTGTACATGGCAGGGACACGGTTTAAATCCACAGTGGGGAAGGTGGGACTGAGGGGGTTCTTTCTGAGGGTGGTAACCAAGTCAAAAGTTTAGGTATTGACAGGATTCAGCTGTTTACTGTCCTTTTCAGGTGCTATTGCAGAACAGACTGTGACATCGGCAATACTGGCTGAGATTTTTGTCAGTCTTTGTCCCCAGTGTTTATGATGACATGCACTGCAATTAAAAAAAGACCCTCAGAAAAAATGTATTTAATTTTTCTAAACGTCAAACTGAATCTTGTAGCAGATGCTTTAGTTAAAAGCAGTGTGGACTTTTCAGCATCTGAACTTGGGATTTTCCTTTTTTCCTTCCCATTTAGCTTTTGCTTCAATACAGGCAACAGCATCACTGCTAGGTACTTTCTTTTTCCACAGGCTGGATGTGCTTCCCCCTTGTCAGACCAGCAATTCTCACTCAGCTGTAATACCGTCTTTAAAAATGAGATTATTAAGTGAGGCAATGACACTAGTGACCACGGAAGGGGGATTTTGTTTGAGTTAAAAAGCATTGTTTTTAACTCTAGGCAAATGCACATTCTCAGGATATTTTTGTATTCAACTCAGTAGTGATTGTGAGGGTTATTTTAAATTCAACAGCAAGTCAACACTGACAGTCAAATCTCTAAATCAATTGGAGGGAAATCAAGAGATGTCTTGTTTGCTGATTATTTTACACTCAGCCCTAAATAAAACCTAATACATCCTTTCAGTTATGCTATTTACATCTCTCCTGGTGGGTATAAATTAAAGTCACCGGATCCCTGCCTGAGCCCAAGTGAGTGGCTGTCTTTGTAACATGCTGAAATAGCCAGCCCTAATATTTTTAGGGCTATTACTCCTAATGGATGTGGACTTGGCATTATTTTCTTCCGTAGCCAAATATGTTTCCATTTGTGTAAAACAACTGCATCTTTATATGGCTGAGTTGTTTCCATGTCCTAAGTGGAAGAGGAATAATAATAACAAAAAATTGTCAGTTTTAATCAATATCATCAGGCATTAGGGGAATTGAATTCTACCTTGCTGCTAATATATTAGGTATATTCTGCTTTATCTTCTTTCACAGAATTGATTTGCCACTATTCAGTTCCCTTGGCTGTTGTCATGCAAATTGTGCCATTTCTCCCCCATTGACTGCACAAACTGAGATTAGACTTGAAAATCGAGTCTCACTGACCAGCTGCTGCGATATTTCTCATTTGATTTCTCCTTCCTTCCCTTCCCTGTCCCCTTCCCTTGTGTTCACCATCTCGGCTGGCGAGGTGCTGATAATGCCATCCCCAGGGAGTGGGGTGGGAATTGGTTGCCTGCAGCTGGGACTGAAGCCTGGGATGTGCTGCTCTTTTTATGTAGCTTTTGCTCATGGCCCTTGGAAGTTTGAGGGGAAAAGGAGAGGACAAAGTATGAATTGCTTTTTGTGTTGCAATGGGGTGTAGAAGATGTTTTATTTTGTCTCTGTCCATGGATGTTGAGTGGAGGCTTAGGGAAGAGCTTCCCATCTTCCCTGCGTGACCTGGCATGTCAAGCAGATCATTTTAAATCAGGTATAAATTGAAACTGTGGCTGCCCCATCTCTGGAGGTGTTTAAGGCCAGGTCAGATGGTGCTTGGAGCAGCCAGGTCTAGTGGAAGGTGTCCCTGCTTGTGGCAGGGGTGCGTCATGAGATGATCTTTAAGGTCCCTTCCAACCCAAGACCACTCAGAGTCTAATTTAAGACAGAATGCAAAAAAAAAATAAAATATATCAGAACAGTCTTTGTGTTGATAAGCTTTGTTGTATTTTGTCTGCTCTGTCAGAGTGCTGGTGGCAGTGGTTAATATCAGTGTTCTCACCCTGTGCTTGCTGCTTTTCAGGGTAAATTGTAGATTAAATGTTTGGCCTGGGAGCAGCTACTGACAAAGACTGAGTTTGCCATAATCTAAACTTAATCAGCTCTAAAAAGCAAAGGTCAAGGGTTTAGTGGCATGTGATGGTAGGTCTTGTTTCCAGTGCTGGAGAAGGGAGGGAAACCAGGTGGGTTTCTTTAATTATATCCATGTTATTGAATCTGTTGTATCAAGAAAATTGTTAGAATGAAGGAACTTGAGGAAAGGAGGAGGGAGGAAGGGAAATTTAAAAAGGAAGAAACAGAACAAAAACAAGCAGACAAGAGCAAGCAGGATGGAACTTCTCATGCTGAGGAATTCTTCCTTTTCACCTTAGCTGTGTTTTGGTCTCTTACTCTAACACCTGCATACTGCAGAACCCTTTGTATAGCTGCCTTTAGCGCTTTTGCAAGATACTATTTTGTGGTTTTAAAACAGAGGGTCCTGGAGAGCTGTGCAGACTGGGACCAAATTATTGGCTTTCCCCAAAATGAATATAAATATTGTAGGTCTGTAGTGATTCTAGACTTCAGTATACTTATATTAACATAGATTCCTAGTGGAGACATCCGCTTCATGTAGAATTGCTGGATGAAATTAACCCTGCAAACAGCCTTTTGCTCCCCTTCTTGCATCTCTTTCTGCGTCCCAGGTGAACTGGAATTCCCATGGCAATCACTGACTCGCATTTCATGGAGGAATAGTCAGTTCTTACTCTGGTGATTGCCTGATGCCACTAATTTTGGCAATAGCTGTTTGAGGAGTCTTGCTTTGATTGCTCTTCATCAGCATGGTACTTCACTGTCTCACACTATTTGTTTTTAGCCTTTAATATTTGTAGTCTCAAAATTCAGCTAATGTTCAAAACACTGTTGTTTGCATTATTTTGTTTTATGGCACAGCTATCAGCAGGGCCAATAGATAAGACAGGAATAACTTTATAGGAACATCTTGAAGGTTTTGCTTTCACTGGTGTGAACATTTCAGATGGGAACACTGAAGTTCTAATACTAAATTTCATAGAAACTTTCCCTAAAATGTTCTTAATTATGGGTTTCTTTGTAAATGAAAACATGCTCAGTACATGCATTGTAAATACTGTAATTTAGATGAGAGGAGCATATTTTTTTTCTTATATAAAAAAATAGATTGGATTTCTTCATAAAGTATAGTGTAATTCGTTCTTACTGAGGGCAGACCAACACATGCATGTTATAAAATAAATAGTGCTGTATGTAATAAGTTAGGTTTGTACATCCACTTTCAGGTAAGTAATGTGTCTCTTGGCTCATTTTTGGATTCTCTTCCTGCAAAGAGGTGCCTGTGGTGCCACACATGAATTAAATGAATGCATAAGTCCTTATGGGGTGTGGGCTGTGCAAACCCTTGTGTCCCAGTGGGAAAGAGTGGCCTTGACCTAGAAGAGACTGATACCCTTCTTGCAGCATCTGCAACTACCTGGTTTGAAAAACTCCTGTCGGTCTTAAATCAGGGTTCATTTACCCTTCCTTCTCCCCGGGAAAGGGTCACCATGTAGATGTTGAGAGCAAAGTGACTGACACCATCCTCTCGCCTGGACTCTGCTCCTGAATTAACAGTCCAGAAGTTGCTTTTCACTCAGAAGATGCTCTTTCAGGTTTCTAGGCAACCGAGCCCATTTTCACTTCCCCCCACTGAGAGATAAGAGCTGACTCCTCATGCAGGGAGGCGAGACCATGACGGATTTCGGCAGCCTTTAATTGGAGCTGAAGAATAAAATGTAGCTCTTGAATGTCAGAGCAAGTCAGCCTTAAAAAAAAAAAAAAAAGAGGGGGGGAAAAAACCAACCCCAAACTGAATAACAACAAAAAAATAACCCAGCACAGGGCTGGGAGCGTAAGGAGCAAATTGCTGCTGTTAACGGAGTGGTGCCTGCAAGCAGGAGCCACGGGCTCTTGAGCCCTACTTGGAAGGGCTGTCGTGTCTTCATCCAGGTGTCCAAGGCAGGTTAGAAGAGAGGGATTTCTTTCTGCTTGGGCTCTTCTCAGCTGATCCTTGGATCAAACAAAGGTGGCTTTCCATCCTGTCCCTGAAATCCAGTGGCCACCTGCTGCTGCTCCTTATTCCCCATCCACCCATGCAGACGGTGCAAGGGCTGGCCTGGCACAGCATCACAGATCCGACTAAACCTTGAGTATGGCAGCATGGAGGTGGCACTGGGGAAGACCTGAACATCTCACAGCAGCATTTGGGCAGAGGTGTGATGGATGTTTAAGTGGCTTCAAACAGCCACGTTTGGAAGAAGAGATTTGGCACTGTCCCTTCCTTAGGGAGCTTTGCAGGCCGAATGGCGACTGTAATGGGTATTGGAGGTGTTAGCAATTGTACTCTTGGGGATGTTCGGGCAATTCAACACTTAAAGGGAGCTTTTTCATTTTCTGGACTCTGTCCTGTGTACTGATCCTTCACCTTTCAATCCCATATACATGAGAATTTCATTCAGATACTATGGTCTTTGTATTTGTCCCAAGAAGGGAAACCGAACCGGTCCTCTGGCCTGCCTTCTACCCAGTTATTATGTCTAGGTAAATGAATTTATGATCTCCAACTCGTAGCTGTGTGTGTTCAGTTAATGTCCTGCATATTTTATAAATCCTTCCTTAACAAGGAATTACTTTATCTGTGCCAACTGCTGTGTAATACAGCTGCAGTGGTGACAGATGTTGGCTGGCAGACAGATTTTTTCCTTGTGTTTTTTGTGGGTTTTTTTGTGTGGAAGTGCAGTGACCTGCAGGGCTGCTTAGGGAGAGCAGATGAGCTGCTGCCGCAGGTGCAGGTGGCTCTGCTGCTTTAACTCCTCCCCAGCAGCTCTCGCTGGTGGATTAAAGACTTCTGATTCCATGGCTTCTCATGTAATCTGGAAGACAAAGAGGGATGGATGCTGTTAGGGGCAGGGGTTTTGTTGTTCTCTCTGGGCTTGTGTTTGTCCTGGTTTATTGACATATTGGTATTCATTTAATGTCTTGGAGAGCCTAAATTGAGGGCAGAGGGTTAAATGTTATCACAAATTGTAGCTGTGTTCCAGTATTCATCACCCTTCTGAGGTCCTCCTCCCTCTACAGCTCCTGCCGTGGTGTGCCTCCCTCCACTGGTATTCCTATGGGTATGTCTGGTTTTATTTCTCTGGACTGGATGTACTTCCCTCTAATTAGAAAACCCTATTTTGGATGTTGCCTGAAATATACGGTTTGAATTCATTTTGGCAATGTGTAAAGCAAGACACAAATAGCTGGAAATGGTGTTAATATTAGTGTGTTTGTAAGTCCTGTACTCCCTTGCACTTGCAGTCAAAGGAATTGTGGCTGATATTCTTGTGTAATTGAACTTTTATTGACAAGTGTTTCAGCTATTGTACCTTTTGGAATTAGGTCACTGTCTTTTTGTGTGTCTTCATGTATTTGTGTTTGCTGCTGTGTTGCCAGTGTAATTGACAGAACGTTCCCAGGAACAGAAACTGTCTCTGTTAAAGTTTTTTTACACTGATGTTTTTTCTTTAACATGAACTATATCATAGTTCTTGAAGGTAAACAAAGCCATTCTTTTTCCCCTCTAATGGTCAGTATTTCATTATGTCTCAGTTTAAAGGGTATTTTTTGTTTCACCCTTAGCCCCTAACTTTTATTTAAACTTGAAACTCCTACACAACTTTGTTTTACAAAGGACACATTGAATAACCTAGTCAATAGCATTGAATCTGATGCAGTAATTGTATTTAAATAAGATCTTAAATATAAAATTCTCTTGTTAGCAGAGATGGAGAAGCCTATTAGTCTATTTGAATTTTCACAGCAGGAAAGCAAATGGAGTTAGGAGGTGGATTGTGTAGCAAGACTAGTGGACAAAATTGGTCAATTAGATGCTACATGTGGGAATTGCTTTTTGCTTAGCAGTTTTGTGGGTAAGTCGTTTCATTTTCCTATGAAAATGGGGGAAAAGTAATGCAGAGGAAACCAGTGTGAGGTAGCTCAGTGGTATTTAAATTGCAACATCTGACATGCAAGATCAGACTATGAATAAACAATTTCTCCTGTGATTCAGTACAGTATTATACTGTTGTCAGTGTTTTTGGTATCAGATGTTAAATGAACTTGAAATTGTCTCTTTGGTGGCAGTTGGAGTGATTTTTTTTTCAGCTATGTCTTTCAGATTGGTAGGTTTAATTATTTATACTTCCATCTCTGGTATGTGTACTAAATCATTATGATAAAGGAACTCTTGCTTTCCAATATTATTTTATTAATCTTACAGTAAGAACTCATCAAGTGTGACTTATTGAGATGCGACGCTTAATAAACGGCCCTAATGTCTGGCATCTGGAGTTGTGGGTGGATGTCAGCCCAAGATCCTCCACTGGATGCAGTGTCTGCAGAAAAAGGCAAACTGCTGCTGGGTTTTGTAACAGATACGTGGAAAGGAGGATTAAAAAATATGCACCCTTAACTCCATGACACAAATTATTGATCTCTCAGTATTGAAAGGTTCTTGTTGATGCTGTCTGTTTGCAGGAAGGATCTTTAAGCTGAAAGCAAGCAGGTTTACATTGGATATGAGGAAGACATTCTTTACTGTGGGGGTGGTGGGGTGCTGGCACAGGTTGCCCTGAGCAGCTGTTGGGTGCCCCATCCCTGGAAGGTTCTACTCTCCCAATGCTTATGTTTTATTGTGTAAATTCAGCAAAGATCAGGCTACTGACTGTGCTGTTTATGATGTGTGGATGTGTGCAGGCATTTTGCTTCGTCATTTATGCATGTAGGGACCTGCTGGTCAAACCAAAGGGAAAGAATAAAATGCACAGGCAGTGGAAACCAAGGACAAGGGAAGACAAGTGACCTGGGAAGAGTATAGACATGAAGTTGGGTTGTGGAGGGATGGAGTGAGGGAAGGCCAAGGTGGAACTGGAACTGCACCTGGCAATGAACACAAAGAATAACAGGAAGGGCTTCTACAGGTCTGTTACCACCCCTGATAAAATCTGCTGGAAAGCTGGTAACAGTGGGTGAGGAGAACGCTGAGATACTCAAACTTTTTGCCTCAGTCTTTAATTGCAGCCTTTCTTCCCACACCTTTCCAGTGGTTGGACAGCAGGATGCGGACTGGGAGAGCAAAGTCCCTCCCACTGTAAGAGAACATCAGGTTTGTGACCACCTGAGGAACCTGAATGTGTGTAAATCTGTGCTGAGGCACTGGAGCAGGATGCCCAGGGAAGTTGTGGATGCCTGATCCCTGGAAGTGTTCAGGGTCAGGCTGGATGGAGCTCTGAGGAGCCTAGTCTAGTGAAAGGTATCCCTGCCCATGTCAGGAGGGCTGGAACAAGATGATCCAACCCAGGCCATTCTGTTATTAAATATCAATTTAATATCATTTAATACCGTCTGTGTGGGTATATAAAATCCACTGCCACTGGTGATGTGAACACTGTCCTTTGTGAAAAGGGACTGAGATGCCATTTCCAGGAGAGTGCAGGATACTGAACGTGATGGGCAGTTCTGGTTTATCAGGCATGTAAACTATATTACCATTTTAAAGTTCTATTTCTGTTTACATTTGTATCCATTTGTACCTTCTCTTTGTACCTTTTCCCATTCTGTGGTCACAGCTATTAAATTATAGGAATTCAAGATTATTTCCTTATTCTTCCTTATTCTTCTTAAGTTAAAAGAGTGGAATTAAACTGAGACAGGGTTTCTTATGTTTTATCACCTTCCTTAAGTATTTTTCCTCTCCAGGTGTGATAAATACACAGCGATGCTTTGCTTTTCTAGTTCTCAGATCCATTTTTCAAAGTTTGGCCTGAAGGTAAAGCACCGAGTACAGTTCTCACAGACTTGTACTGCTACTGACAAGATTGGCAACAAGACTTCTGCAAATCATCCGTTTTTATTTACAGCTACAACTATACCTGCCACTGTAGGGAAAGATTTTATGCCACAGTTCTTTCATGTGGTATTCAGGTCACGTTCACAAGAGCAGTGACCAAAAAAGGTTTGTACTTTCTCCTGCCATTTTATTAGTGTCGGGGAAACTTTGCTTTCAGCATCTACTTTCCTTCAGTTTTCCCTGGCTTTAGTAGGTAGGGGTCATAATTCAAGGTTTTTATTCTTTCACTGAAAAGCTGGACTGTATCCTCTGTTCACATGACGAAAATGTCCTTTTTTTCCTTCCTTTGGGAAGAGAAAAGCAAGTGGCTTGCTAACACAATGCATTCAGGAAAGACTGTAAATCCTATCTGCACACAATGACAAAACATATCCCTAAAAATGTAAATTAGCCCTCTTAGTCTCTAAGCTAATTTTCATGTGTATAGTGGAAACAAAAACATAAGAAGGAAAGATGTAGCTGTTTAACCAGATTATCTTTAAAAAGTGACAGAGATATCTGCTGGCTAATAGCCATCTCCTGGTGAAATGTCTGCCTTACAAAGCACGTTAAGACCTTTTGTTCTCAGAACAGGACTGTGCTTTGTAATCAGGGAAAGACAAAGACTTTAATTCTGTTTTGTCTTGTGGTGATAAACTGGACTTGCCTGATTTAGCCACCCTGGTCTTGAGATGCCTCCAGGGGCTATTTGGCTGCTTGAATAAGAACTGGAAGAGGTCTCACAGAGTCAGGACCTCCAATTACAGTCGCGATAACAAAGGTTATGATTGGCTGCTCTTCTTTTTGGCCAATAAGTTCTCTTGGTTCTCTATTAAAGTATTTCTAGACATTCTGACTTCAGAAAGGAACTAAGAGCTGGCCTTGGCTGCTGGCTTTGGGGGTGGGTCTGATCTAGTATGGAGTGACTCCGGGGAGCATTTGGGCACTGCTGTAGGAAGGAACAGCTTTCCTTTAACTGGGATACCTTCTAAGGGGGACTTCGCTGTCCCAAGTGAACAAACTCGCTTGATTGGTAATTCAATAGATGCTTTGCCTTACCCATGCTGTGTGCCATTGAAGTGCTGGTATTTTTAATCAGCCCACCCTAATCAGACTCGTATAAGTGTAAATAAACATGTAAAGGTACTTTGTCCCAGCAGAAGGCGTTCTTTGCTTAGAGATCACAACATAATGGTGGTTGCTTGCTGTGTATTGGGCAGTGCCTGCTCCAGAACATAAACAGTGGTCACCCTGCAGCTGTTTTGTGTAAGGGGAGGTCAAGGAAAACTCTGCTGGTCTAAACTGTGAAATAAGGACTAGGACCACCTTCTGCCTCTTAGATTTGGTAGCTCTGAGGCTCTGACTGTGAGGTGTTTAATTGCTCTGGCAGTTGGGCAAAGTATTTTGGACCACAAACGTTTTAATGAGGCTGGAATGGGGAAAAATACAGGCATAGAAAACAGTTGCTATGAAGAGATGGTGATGGAAATAATTATTGGGTAGGAGTTTGGTCCAAACTGCATGGAGTTAAATGGAATCACTTGAATCAGAAGATCTCAGCTTTTTACAGGTTTTTTTTTTTTTTAATTGGTAGTTTCTGGATATTCATGGACTGGTTTAATTTTTGGTCATTCCTAATTTGGGTATCTTCATGTAGTACTGTATGGTTGAGTGATAAGTCTGGTTACATTGAAGAGGGGGATGGAAATGCCCCCAGAATTTCATATACTCAGTCCTCTGAATCTGACATATCTGTAACTTACTGTTTATAACTCAAGTGTCCTTACATTAATTTCTGTGTTTCCAAATGAAACTGACCCCACTTCAGATGAGTTTTTCTGTGTTGTAGCTGATTTTTGAGCTTGAAGTGGGATGAAGGTGTTGGAGAAATACTGACAAGCGTTACAGAGCAACATTCAGAAGAATGTTGCTTTGTAATAATGCAAGGGTGCTATTAATGTGAACTTAGATACAAAGTATTTTCAATTTTTGTTACAGGTTTTCACTTTTGGCACAGACTGCAAGTTCTCCTCCTCTTGAGGTATTTGTCATTGTATCTTTCTTGCAAAGCGGGCCCTATCTGACTCTAATTATTCCTGTAGATCATGAATTAATGACTCAGTACTGCCTAAAAAAAAGTCCAAGCTATGGATGTGCATGTCTATTACCCACATTTATAAAGTGGGAAGTGTAATTCTCTTAGCACTTGATAGGCTCTGCTTATAGATTTGCTTAAAAATAGAAAAATTAATGTACTGGAACAATTTTGAAAGGCCCATAAATAATGAGCTGAGGACCAAAAGCTTGAAACATGTCTAAGGTTATGTTAATTATGATAAATTACTGTAAGAGGTTTGTTAGAAGCCTTTTAGCAACTATTAACCATAATTATTGCACATCGGTGAAAGCACAGAGACAGTGACTGAGATACCTCACCCTGGCTAAGGGTTTATCCTTGCAACCTTTGTTGTAACATCCCTTAAATAAATATACATAATCTTAGTTCCTGGCTGTGATTTGGTTTATAAACTAACAAGAACTGTCTTGATTGAGTATGAGAAGCTGATCCAGCTGTGTCTTAGATGTAGTGGTAGAACTGATAGTCTGGACATTGCCAAGACCAAATCCAGCCTGGTGATGTTTCATTCCCATCTGTTGTCTTCTGAGTGCAAGCTGCAATTATTTGGGTTTTTTTTTTATTTGTTTGGTTGTTTTGTTTTTCTGTTAAAGCAATTCAAGTGCCCCTTACCTATGTATATGGCTAAACAGGACACAGAGCCTGTGATCCCGGGGGGGGGGAAGGCTGCAGGATATTCAAACCTGGAAGGGGTCATGGTGATTATGGGTGTTAAGGAAGAGAGAAAAATCCTGGGTTTTGAGTGCCGTGTTTGGTTCCTGTTGCAGCTGTTGGAGTGGTTGAGTTCACCTTCAGCTAGCTTTTCACAGCCAGCTTCATCTTTGCAGAGCCTTCCCCTCCCCGAGCTGTGTTGTGCTCTCCTTAAGTAAAGACACTGTACCAGAGACCATCAGGAAGAAACACAAGAAAAAAGATCCAGAGATGTCATTCTGTTAGTTCATTAATGAACTATAATGGAGTATTCATGAAATACTTTGTCTTCTTTCCAATGAAAAATGTCATAGTGGAAAAAAACCCAGAGAAAAGTAAAGGCGGTATTTTGTGTTGAGAAGTTAAGACTAAAAAGCCAGTTACTCACTTTCAGAATTTACATTTTGAGCTTTTGTTTCTATCAGAATAGATCAGCTGATTTATCTGAGTTGGGATCTAACCTTTCTGCCACCGAAAATAATGGCAAACTTTTAATTTTTGCTTATAATGGTGGATTTGCTCTTACAAGCTTTTTTTTTTTCCCCTCTGATGTCTCCATGCTCTGTACATAATTCCCCATTAATGCTAATGGGACCTAAATGGGGGAATCCCTTGGGAACCCCATGTTCCAATGTGTGACTAGTTCACCTGTTTGCTGGCCTATGATATGGTGGCACTATTGGGCGGTTTTTTTAAATGATATGATAACCACACCCCTGGTTGACAGAGATCCTCCTTGCCTGTGGACATAGTGGTGATTTTTTCTGCCTCAGCATCTTGGCTTGGCAAAGGCTGCTCTTCCACACCCCCAGCAGTGGCTTTTTTTGACAGCAGGAGCCTCTGGGCAACATTTCTGAATCCAGGAGAGGGAGGGAAACCCCCCAAAACTTGTTTTTGTTGGCACCCTGAGAGAGAGCGTGGTCTCTTGCAGTGCTGGGAGGTTGCTGGGTGATGGATGCTGTGCAGATGATCTGCAGCATTAATTGAGGCACACTCGGTTCAACTGGGTTATTTTGGCCAAAGAAAGGAGGAGACATGGTCACCGAAATGAGAATTCCCTGCACTGTGTTCTGAGTCACTTGTAATCATCACCTCTGCATGTGTGTGTGTATATATATATATTTTTTTTCCCCTCTCCTCTTGAACCAAATGCGATGTAGTTACAGTAGTGTTGCTATGGTGACCTAAAGTGACAGCTGTTATTTTGTGCTCCTCAGAGGACTCTGTGATAATGATGGTCATTTTCCCAAGGGGAACGATTTGGTATTAAAAATAAATCTGTAAGTAAATGAACAGGTAGCATGTAAATTAAGGAAAGAAAATCCATTCTCATTAGCAGTAATTAATCAAGTCCTGTAGGATTTTAATGGGGAAAAAAGCCAATTTTACATGGAAATATCTTGTACTACATGAATGTAAATGAGTGTTGTGTTTACTGCAAGGAGGATGCAAAAAACTTTCATGTTTCATGATGATAGTTTTCTGCTCACACTTGACTGCCCAGTCCCAGTGTAGGAAATGTTTCTCCTTGGACTGAATCCCAAGGAATTCCAGAAACCCCACTGTCCTGCTTTCAGATGAGGCTGATTGACAGAAAGATTTAAAAATAAAATAAAATACAGGCCTACCATTTCTGACCCATAAATACACATATACACACTTGCAAACTTTCCCTGCTTTTTCAATATCACTGAAACTGGAATTCAAGTGTAGAAATTCCAAAACATCCCAAGACGGATGGATGGAAAGCACTGTTACTAGTTACTGTGGCTTTGTCTGATGCCCTTCTTCTAAAGGAAATCTAAAAATTCCTGTTGATTGATTTTTGGTCTTCCTGACTCTGATTGAGCTTGTGTGAACTTTTGTGTCAAAAAGAACCTTTGACTGGGGCTGGTGCAGCACGGAAGTGTTTGATGCTGTGCGTGGGCTGTAATTCAAACAAAGCCTGGCGGTGCTGTCAGCTCATCTCACATGATTGTTCTGCACCATTTGCTTGTGGCCACTGTTTCCCTTGGGGAGAGGATGTAAATGAAACGTGCGTAGAAGCTAAAAATGCAACTTTTGTAGAACCTTAGAATGGTTTGAGTTGGAAAGGGTCTGAAAGGTCATCCTGTTCCACTCCCCCTTCCATGGGCAGGGACACCTTCCACTATCCCAAGTTGCTCCAAGCCCCATCCAGCCTGGCCATGGACTCTTCCAAGGATGGGGCAGCCACAGCTTCTCTGGACAACCTGTGCCAGGGTCTGCCCAACCTCACAGGGAAGAATTTCTTCCTAATATATAACCTCTTAGTTTAAAGCTATTTCCTCTTGTCCTATTGCTCTATGCCCTTGTCCAAGGTCTTTCTCCAGCTCTTTTGTAGCCCCTGTAAGTACTGGAAGGTGCTCCGAGGTGTCCCTGGAGCCTTCTTTTCTCCAGGGGACCACCCCCAGGTCTCTCACAGCAGAGGTGCTCCAGCCCTCTGATGGTTTTCGTGGCCTCCTCGCCTCGCTCCGAGAGATCTTGTGCTAATCTCATCACCTTTGCACCGTGTCAGGGGGCTTGGTGATATTTTAGTCCCCTACACTGCTGTGTGAGTGGAGGTCTTGCCTGTGATGCTGTGATCCCACCATCAGCATTTCTAGCTCTCTCCCAGGTGAGACCCACCTGTGCCTGGGACAAAGAAGGGTTTCCATGAGGGTGGTCCTCGTAGCTCCACCCCACTCCTTGGAGCCCGAGGCGTTCATTATGTCACCTCGTATTGATAGGCCAAGTTGTAGATTAACGTTTATCCTAATTGGAACTGGGAAGCTTCTAAGTGTAATAAAATCTTACTGGTTCCAGTTCTTGTCCCACACAGCTTATGTTCCTTTGTGGTCTGGGGTGGGAATGTATGTTCATATGGTCATAATCACTTTACCCTTCATTATGAGTATTGTTATATATTTTATGTAAATAGCAGGATTTACAGAGGAGTTGGTAAAAGCTTTGATGCGATCACAAAAAAAAAAAAAAAGAAAAAAAACCCTGCATTTTTGGCCAAAACATTCAGACCTTCGGACTTGAGGTGTGTGCATCTAACAGAAGGATGGCCTCTGATTGTGTGAGATAAGGAGATAAAAATCTATTTTTCTTTGTCAAGTTTTCAGTCAGTGCTGGGGATGAAGTGATGCTTGTGGATTGTTTTGACATCCAGATTTTACAGTCTGCCAGTCAAAAGGAAGAAATGAAGGTGTATTAATAACTTCACAGTCAGAAAATACTGAATAGCAGAAAAGCTATAGCAAAAATTAACCTCTGGAAGCTGAAGGCAGGTAATCTAAGTCTGAAATCAAGAAAGTTTTCAGAATTGAGAGTGTTAGCATTGCAAAAGTCTTATCAAAACTCGGGTCACCTGTCTCGGTGCTTTTAATTCAATACTTGGATGTTTGTGAGAGTGTTGACTTTAATGAATTAAAGTTATTGCGTTCAGCTTGAAAACTTAATGGCCAGAGAGTTTGAGCTTTAGGGTTTTGCTCATCACTGTGTACACGCTTTCTGTTAGAAATTCATGTTTTCTACATCTCCTGTTACCGTTTTTCCAAACGATGGAGGGAAACTGTGCTGAGGTTGGGTCTGTCCAGAAAGGGGAGCAACTACTCAGGGAAGGTGGTTGTTCAAATGATGTGTAGCAAAGAATGCATTCCCTCTGTGCTTATGAAATGGAATTACTTTGTGCTATTTAAAAACAAACAAATAAAAAAAACTAAGCCTCTGAAAATGAGCAAAATATTCTTGCTAGAAACACTGAGGCAAAAACCTGATGGGAGGAGTTACTGTCGTCTCATGGGGTGCAACTGCTTGCAGTTTGTGATGCTCTTGATAATTTATTTACATCCTTACTTGTGTTTATTAGGCTGGAGTGGGCTTTTTTGCCTCAAAGTTGATTTGTTTGGTTATAGCTTCTGGATATCTGTTATGGTACTAAAGTAATTTTGAGATAACACAATGGTTCATGAAACATGTCTGAGACACAAGCTGTAAAGCGGATCTCAGTTTTGGTAAAGAAAAGCTAAAATAACAGGAGTTTTTTGCTATCTGTTTTAATTTTGTTGGGACCACTCATTAAGTTTTGAAATTAAATGCCTTTTATTAACATTAATTCTGAACTAAAAATCGCCAAATGCACTGCTTAACTATTTACTAGTGCCTCTGTAGAACGCTTTATGTGCTGTGTCAAAAAGAACTATGAGCAGTGTCAAACCAAACTCAAAAAAACCCCCCTGTTATTTGGCCTTTTAGAAGCAATAAAACACGGACATAATAGTTCTTGGGCAGCAGTGCTTCTGCTGGGCTCTGTGTGTGTGTTGAGGTTCCACATGTTTGTAGCCTTTTGCCCTTGCGGAGTATTTGTCCCTTCGTGGCGTTTGCAGTTCCACTGTGATCTTAATTAGGTGTTCCTGTTGCTGTTCAGTTAACCAAGGGCGCCCGTTCCTCTGCTGGGAGGTGATTTACAGAGGCAGCCAAAGGACCTTTTTAAACACATAAAATTTGCCTGGTGAGCACTGGCTGCCTGCGAGCAGCTGTCCCAAGGTCTGTGGGTGGTAACTTCATACAGAGCATAAAATGCTCACATAACAACTTGAGTTTATGGAACAATTCAAACTAACTGTATTTGGTTTGGTTTTTTGCGCCAAAGAGTTTGTATCCAACAGGCAGAGCTAGAATATAAAATCTCACCCTTGTCTCAATGTCCAGAATTGGTCACTGGAAACAAGAGAGTTTCCTTCGCTAAGAATGGGTAAATAATTCATATTTTAATTTAAGAAATCCTCTGTGATTATTTTTTTAAAAACTGACTGATTAGGCACTTTGGGAATGGCAATATATGCAGAGTTTTCTGACAGTATTTAAAGAGACTGAACTACAGTGAATAGCTTTTTTTCTAAGGACTAAATGGTTCCTCAGTGACAGAGGGGGTTTGTATGTTTTATAATGTACAGTAGTGAAAAACCTTCACATGAAAATATGAAGAACAGCAAAGCTCATGAGATCCAAGGGGAGCAAGTTTGTCATTGGTAATGTTGCATATGCGTTCAGGAATTTATGGGAATGTTCCAACTTGTGTGATATATTGTATGAGACATAAAACAGGCATCACTGGAGCTTCATAGTTCTAATATTTTAATTTCTCTGTGCTTTTTTCCCTAATTTCTTTGTGCTAATGTTGACTAGTGTCCATTTTTTATAAATGTCTGACTAGAGGTTTGCATCAATCATTATCTTTAATTATCTCGAAGTATTATGCTCAGTAAAGCCAGTGTTGTATATCCTGAAGTTGTTTATAATGCTTCAGTGATTTACAAATATTAAATTATATTGCTGGGGGGTCGTGTGGTGGGTAAGTTTTTATTCTTCCAAGCGTCTGACTGCAGTAAATGTGTAATTGTGTATGGAGCAAAGCACTTCATCTTTTGCCTGGGGAATACCTTGAATTTTCTGACATTTAAAGTGACTGTGTAATATTTAGGTTGAATATTTCAGGATGCCTTGCATGAGTAGAAGCAGTTTCTGGAAATAGACAAGGTAGCTGCTGCGCCTGATTTTTCTTGGATCTAATTTGATGTATTATTGTTTTGAATAGCAGCTAAACCACCTTTAACATCAGTCTTTGCTTAAGACTGTCAACATGTTTTGGCTTTCACTGCTTGGCCATGGATAGTATGAATTGTTTTGTTGTTTTGGTGTTTGTTTTTTTTTTTTAATGTGCTAGCTTTTCATTGTTCAATAAGAAAAATGTCTTCAAACAGTGAATAAGGATTTTTTTTTTTTTTGAGAGTTGTAATGCATGGTAGGTATACCTACTGTTTCTCTTTGTATTGGTAGAACTAAACTTTATTATCACTCAGCTGCACTCTTCTTATTTTTCATATTATATTAAGGCAAATCTTTAAGAGAGGGGAAAAAAGAACTGACCAAGATGGGAACACTGTTCCTGGCCTGCTGTGGGCTGTGCTGGATGCTCCTTGCAGGGAGTGGGTGCTGGCATGGCATGGCAGGTGACTTTCTGTCTCATTGCTCAGCTATTAATTGTGACAAATGACAATTTTATCGATCCCAGGGTTCAAGGTTCCCAGGCCAAGCCACGCTGTGTTCCTGTATTCCTCTCAGAAGAGAGGGAAGGAAAAGGGCTGAGTGTTCCTGCACTGGTTTAAAATGAACATGGGATTTTTTTTTCAACTAGGGTTGAGACAGTGTTGTGGAGAGAGCAAAGAGGGCTTTAGTTTTTGGTGGTTTTTTAAAAATATAATAGGCAGAAAATGTCCACAGGAACATCCGTGTTTCTATGGTTACAGGATTCTGTTCTCTTTTGGACTGTTAGGAGGATGATAAATGGATATGATGGTCCTGTACTATATCTGAGGTGCCGAAGGGGAAGAAGGAACATGCCATGGGTTTGCCAAATCCTTGGTGTCTTGGACCAGGGAGCACCTTTAGACTTCCCTGAGGGGCTTGGATTGCATTAAAGTAGGAGCTTCTCATAAAGAGTATTAGTAACTAGAAAAAGCCACATAAATAACAATAGCTAATAAATGCATTCTTTCTTAAAAGGTCATATTTCTTGTAAGTAAATAAAAAAAGGCGAGGTCATTTTACAGTTAGACTTGATCTTAGAGATCTTTTCCAACCTAAATGATTCTATAAATCTCTTTAGTTTGCTGTTAACATCAGTAAAGAAATCCCTAGAAGATGATGAAACCTTGATCAAAATCATGTAAAACTTCAGTTGACCTCCTTTGTATATCTTACAGTGGTTTCTTAACCTTCCAAAGATGAATATATTAGTTACAATCCTCTTTTATCACATTTTTTACTTAGTCTGATAGTGGCAGAAGGAATAAGGAGTTTCTGTTTGGTGGCTGCAGTGTTTGGGGATACACTGTTGGCCATTCCAGTCAGGCACAGTGCATCGATTTGCTCTGCATTTATACGTTAGCTAATTTTTCATGCCTGCAATTCAAATATTATTTGCTTACCTTCCAGTTCATAAAGCCTTGCAGAGAACAGAGTTCACTCCATGAATATATTGGGGTTTCTTCCCATTTGACTTGAAACAACAGGATTAGAACTGAGACACTTGAGTTGTAACTTACAAGTTGCTTAGAAATAAATAAATTGTAACTTTGACAAACTGCATCACACTGGGGTGGGTCCCTGGTCCTGGGATGCTCTTGGGGGAGGTTGATTGAATGACAACTGGGGCAGGTGAAAACGTTGGTGATGTGACCTTGCTCAGGAGAATTTCGGGTAGTTGCTGTGTCCGCTCAGCAGGAATGCAAAGAATCAGGTGCTGTGCCTGCTTAAAACTCTGTTTGTCCCTGCCCAAGTATGTTTTGGGTGAAGATGGAGAAGACCAGAGCAGCACAAATCCACAGAGTCCCTCTTTAGAAACTGCCAGGAATATGCACAAACAGTAATAATATGCAATCACCCAGGTAGTCCAGTAAATGTACCTTAGGGGGTTTGCTTTATGGGCTATTTACTACCATAAAAATAGGAGGTGGAACAGTAAACCCAATTGCATAGCTCTTGGCCTCTGGGAAGTCTGTCTTTATAGTTCACTTCTCTGATAACCCAAGTAAATTGTACTTTTTCAGCAAAACTAGAGGTGCACACCAAACCAAATTACTGTCTGCATTATGGCAAGTATTTTATTCCCTTAGAAATAGCTGCAGGAGTTTTATTTTTAATTTTTACCCTATGTAAAATAAAGATTCGTGGAGGATACAGTCAATTTTTCTAATGTGGTTGTGCTAAATGAGGATGAATCTGGAACAAAGCTGGGTCAAGGGTAGGAATTAGAGTTTTTTCTGGGAGCAGAAAGTAGTGCTGCACTTTCCCCGAATGAAATATTACAGGGTTACAGTGTTGACAGAGGGATCTGACATGATGCTGCCGTAGTTGATTGGATTATAAAGGCTTTAAGTAGTAATGGGATTGGAAAGTACTTCTTCAATGAAAAGACAGCTGTAGAGGATTTTGAAAGGAAGGTTTATAGGGTTGAGTCAGTTCAGCCCTGGGGTCATAGCCTTGCCTGGAGTTGGGGGACTGTAGGCAGGCAGGGAGCTCAGTGCTTGTAAAACCCGAGGAGCAGAAATGCAGAACGTGAGCCCTCAATTCAGGGGCTGATGCAGACTTTAACAGAAACTCACATAAATGCTTAATTAAAATAAAGTCTACCCTGTGAGGTTTTGTTTTCTGATTGAGGCTTAAAATGTTGAATGTCCATAGTGAAGTGTTGGAGAAGGTTTGTTTTAATGAGCTATGATCCCACCTTCACCTATATCATTGCTAAACACTTGTAGTAATACAAAAAAAAGTTTATCCCTGCAACTAAAAGGAGTTTCCAGGGAAATAGTTAAACACTGAAGCTGCAGGTGCCTTGGATATGCTCGTGCTCTCTGAAAAGATGTGTGGAGCAGGAATATACTTGGTGCTGGAGGTGAGACTCCTTTTAGACTCTGTAGAGACTCCTTTTAGACCCTGTACCTGCAGTAACTCCAAACATGTTTGACAAAAGCCAAGTTGTAAGAGAAAAGCAGAAAGCGGTGCAGGGAGTCGGTCCTCGAGCGCCTTGAGGGGATTTGAGTGTTCCTGCTTTCCAAGCGCAGTCCAGACGGTGGGATGTGGAAGGAGTGGTGGATTTCTTGACTGCCTGGATATAGACATGTTTAATTGTGCCTGCAACCAAACAGCATCAGCCAGATGGTGAAACACGTGTAAGATGAGATGCCGTAGCCAGGAGAAAGATGTGCAACTGCAGCGTGGAAGAGACCTTGCAAGGGGGAATAGGTGTCTCCTTCTGCTCTGTACTCAATTTTATAGCCAGAAGGAGGGGAAAGAATGTATTTTTGAGTGCTTTTCGCTCTTTGAGGCCACCGGAAATGTCAACATTAAGGCATAACACCAGTTATGCCTTTATTTCTCTTAACAGCTCTTAACTTTGCTCATTCCTTTCTGTTTTCTTCTTCAGACTGGCATTTATCTCTCATCAGCTAAGTTTGGAATTGGCCAGCAGCCTTGCTGGTCTGTCCTGCAAGCTTAGCAGACACCAAACTACCACAGATCTCCTCATTCAGGGGTGTGCAGGCATGGTTTTGAGGGAACCTGTCGCCTTCAGTTCCCTTTTGGCAATCAATGACAAGAGGTTCAATTTTTTTCCGAGTCGTTTATTGCATTCAGCTCAAATCATAGCTTGAAATGATGTGCGATTTGTGCACTGGAGACAAGATCTCTGCTTTCCAGGGTTAGTGCTGCTCTTTTAAAAACTGCTCCAGATCTGATATGGGGGTTTTTTCCCTCAATATATCAAATGGGATTTCACACTAAAATGGGTATTTTGTGTTATTTGGAGTGTGTGCTGTTTGCCTACTGTAAAGAAACTCTGCTGAACAGGCACAGACGTTACTGCATGACCTGTCTCTGAAAACCCGTGTTTCTCTTGCTTGGGTGCTTCCTTATGCCCATGTTTGTAGGACCTGGTAATCCAAAATACTTGATCCTAAAATTTTCAGTGATAAATGTCCTACTACGTGCAGTTAAAGGAATTTTGTCATGTAGTATTTCTGCTAGTTCAAGTCAGCTCATTGCTTATTCACCAAAAATGCTTCTCTCTTCCTTCTTTTTCATATTTTTTTTCTCTTAAAAGAGGTAAATAAACTAAGTGTAGCCTGGGAAATTATGAAATTTAGCACTGAATATCAAGTTTTATTTTTCTGTGACCCACTGTGGAGTTAAATAGGTGGAATTTGTTGTTTAAAATCTCAGGTCTTTGAATTTCATTAATGTCCCTCAGTATATTATAACAGAATGAGCAGTGGCACTGTGTGTTGTCCACAAGCTGCTGTTTATGTTCTCATTGTTCCCTTCTTTATTTTCTGTTTTGCCTGAAGAAGTTCATATTTACATACGCAATGAGAAACTAAATGGAGCATCTTATCAGGAGTGGGCACCTGAATGTGACATACAACCAGGTTTTGGGGGAAGTCCAGACTGAAACTCCTTCCACTGAACCACAGCTGTTCTATTAATGTTTCTCTGAATAGATCCTTGCGTCACCTAATTCACCTAATTGGGTTTTTTTTTGATTAAAAAAAACCAAACAAAACAACCGACCAAACAAAAAAATCCCAAACCACTGTAGCCCTGTAGAAAATAACATTTAAGAGTCTTCTACTTGCACTCCCCTTGCTCCCCATGTGTGTGATGTGGGGTTTTACCAAATATATCCAATATATTTGGGACAGAGGGTTGCAGGCTTAATTACGACTTAACTTTGAAATGATTATTGTACAAATTATTATAGTGCAAATGCAGAGTGTGTGGATGCAAAGGAGGTGAAATGCTGTTTGCCACCTCTCTGGCAGATTGATGCGTGTCTCGTGTAACCTTTAGGCCAGGCGGCTTGGAAGTCTAATGAGCCTGAATTATTCAGAAGCCAGCGAAGATTGGTTTGATAGTGAGAGCATGTATTGATCCGCCAGCATTCTTCCTGCAGTGTTGAGCTTCCAAAATACTTAACAACTGTAAAAAAATAGCTTTTTATTTTGACCAAAACCAAAATTAGCTGGCTTTTTAAAAAAAAAAAAAAAAATTACAGGCTTTTTGTCAATCTTTGCGAAATCTAAAAAACCCACCAAAACCCACACAAAACCCTCAAGCAAAAAAAATAAAAACCACCATTTTTTTTTTTAAACAGTTGATAACTATGCATCTGACACTGTCTTACATCCCTTTGCAAAGAGATCCATTTCTTTCGGGCAATTACTGGCTCCTCTTTGAGATAAGATCCGGGTTTATTGAGTTTCCCACTGTGCAATTACAGCTCTCAAGAACAGGCTACTACATATGAGCAGCCTGGATGATGGAGTGGATTGCAGTGGGAAGTGGAGAAAGGCACTGCAGTGTGGTGGGGTTTTTTTTTTGCTGGTGATTTGGAGTATATAGGAAGAAACTTCAGTGTTGCTACTCATTGATTTTTTTTTTTTTTTACTCCATGGCCAGACAGAACCAACTGAATTCTTGCACAAACTACTGGTGTGTGCAGCTGCAAAATGCATTTTTTCCTTTGATATGGAAAATACTGAGGCCCACCCTTAGCTTAAAACACACTTTGAAATTTCCAGCCTGTAATGAGAAAGACAAATAACACACCTTTTTGCAAAAGAAATTTTTATTGTGTAAAATGCTGACACTTGAGGGAACACGTTCCCAATTTCAGCAGAGTTGGATAAAATGCTCCTGCTTTTATTGCACTTATCAAAGATTATTAAATGTTAGGGACCCAAGGAGGGGCTCATTCACATGCAGACACTGTGCTTCCAGGATTAGCATTCCGTTCCCAACACTGACTGCACTAGGATTGCCTTGTGGGACTGTTGCTTTTGGATGGTGAGGACAAATATTTTAAAATATGTAGGATATGTGTTTTTTTTTTCCAAAACATCTCATCTTAAATGACTTCTCAGGACATGTATCTTCTTTTTTACAATTAATAGGTTTCTTTGTGTTTTAGAATAACTGTGTCTTGGTGGAAACTGCTTTGTATTCCCATGCTTCACCCATATTATGCTTGCTCAAGTTATGAGCTTATGCTATTATTTTTCATTCCGTCACTGCTCTGCAGGGCTGAAGATTTCAGGCAAGGTTTGGAAGCCCAGCTCAGCTCCTTGCGCAGGAGCTTTGCCTCTGCTATATGTAACTGCAAATCTCGGGACACAACATAATTTTATATATAGCATTTTTCCTGATCTCTGTTATGCTCCTTGTCTTAATTACTTACTCTGTAGTTTTAAGTGGTATCTTTTTAGGAAGCAGGAAAAGGGTGTCTCTCCCAGCAGAAGGGTGCTGCAAAAGGGATCTGTTGCCATTACACTTTGAGATGGATCTGTTTGAGTCAAGTGGCCTTAAATTAATGGGAATTTTTGCTAGTAAAACAAGCAAGTCTGTGCAATTGCAGAAGATGGATATTATTCCATGGATTTCAGCTGTGCCGTGCTTTAATTAAAAATAAGGCAGCTGAATAATTTCATATGTTGGCACCCTTATTATTTCTGCCTCTGAAGCATTAAATAGGTACAAAAGTCTCTGCCTACCTCTACTGCAGGGTACGCAGGACTGCCAGTGTGGTAGATGTGACTCTGGTCAGTCACAAATATCAAATATAGTGGATCCTTATCACATGCAATGGTACATTTCCCACCCATCACCCATAGGGCTGCCTTTCTTTTGGCCCTCAGTAGGGTGGTTGTGCTGGCCCATGTCCTTCATCTCCTCCCTTCTATTGTCCATCATTTTGTCCTTTTCCCTCCTCACCCTCCAGCCCAATTGCTGTGCTCAACAGTAGGAGTTTTTAACAATTCTCTAATCTTACTATAATTCAGTTCAATTTTGGTGCTACCTAAACTCTAATCAGTCAATTTATCAGCTTGTTAACATTAAGGCTGGCACTTCTATAGAGACAGCTGCTGTGTGCTGTAACCCTGAAAATCCCCAGCATCAATTTGTAAATAAGAATTCAGTGAGTGGTTTTAAAAGAGAGTAAATACTGTTTGTGTTTTCCCTTAAATTAATCTGTTGAAAAATTTGGGGTTTTTTTTATGTGTTTCCTTTATATGGAGTGGTAACATTTACAATCTGGCAAATGATTCCGTGCCTCCAAACTAAGAAATAGCATCATCTGTCTAAACTGTAGGTTTTTAGAGTGTGTTGGGGAGCGACACAGCAGTGGTGGTCTGGTGGTGAAGTTTGAGTTCAGCAAAAGGCAAAGTCTCCTGGGGCACCCAGTGTTTGCCAAAAGGACACACTGCTGCAGGTTTCTTCATGCAAGTAGTTTTGATACAAGGGAAAGAAAGTTCATTTAGACTAAGTGTGCCCTTCTGGTCTCCTTGGTTCCACTGAAGTGTTTTGTACTGCCTCTGGAGATCCTTGGTTTTTAAACTGTCCTGGCCTGGCACTGCAATTGTCAGGGAATTTCTTGGATTTTTTATTTTGTATCGGTGATATTTTTTTTTTCTTTTTTCCTCCCCTCTTTGCTCTGTACTGCAGGGTCCTGGTGTCTCCACAGCACTACCTTAACATGAGAGGGGTGTACAAAGACACCCATCTCCATTTCCATGAACAGGTGCTAAGCCTGACCAATTGCCTTTATGAAATACTACAGTGCTTAAAATTAGATGTGGGCCTTAATTACCTCCTTTAGCCAATACCTGGTTGGTGGAATTCTAATCAAGAAGTACATTTTTTTTTCCACTGAATTTGGCAGTACGTGTGGTTGAACTTGTTTTCCCTCAAAACACTATGCTTTGGTGAATATTGAGAGTGATCTGCTGCCGCTCTAAATGCACATCGTGCCGGGTTAATGACTGACAAAGGCTCCTGAAAGTGGAAGGATTTAACCTGTAACACTAAGTGCTTAACTTTGTTTATTTTAAAATAAGTATTATTATTTACAAACTTCACTAAACTGGCGCTCTGGATGCCACAAAAATGAAGAGAAGACTTCCGAAGTCTTAGCGGGTTTGCAGCAATTGAAAAGCTTAGTGAACCTTTCTACTTAAAGATAGAAAAATTAGAGCTGTTGCAATCTCTGATGTAAGTCTCTCCTACGTTGCTCTTGTGTATAAAACTTCCTCCTGCACATAAGACAGGACAGCAATGGGGTCTTCTGTCCCTTTAGTGCTGCTGGTGTCCCCTCAGAGCGCAGCAGCAGCAATTTTGAGACAGGTTTCCATTTTCTGTAATGATAAAACATGATAACTTTAAATAATTTCACAGATTCTTTTGTGAATTCATGGGGGGTTTTGCATGTAAGTAGGATGTGCATATACAGAGCACATCAGCTGGTCTGTCAGAAAGGATAGAAGTGGCACAGCCTAAAAATGGACTTTCTGCCCCATGGTGTGGGATCCGTGAAGAGCCCACTGGAGAGTGTGAGGGCAGTGTGTCAAATGGGCTTTGGTATTCTCCATGGGTAGTTAGGAATTGTCTAAACTGCTTTAGATGGTTTGTAGTTTTAGGTTGAGCCCATTTCACCTGACTCCTGCACTGCTGATGTACCATGCGTGGTGTGTATTTTAAATGTTCACTGCAGTTGACTACCAGGCTGTTGGTGTTTGGCTGTGTGTTCCTAATTAGATGGATAATCACTTGAACATTGCTTAAAGTTTTACTCTGGGAATTTGTCTCTTACAAACCCCATTTCATAATTAGTTTATTTGCATTCTCTTTATTCCTTATTAATAAACCATGGTTGGGCAGATTCAGTGACTGCTTTGATCGCGGTGTCTGGTGATTCAGAGAATGGTCCCATTCCCTGCTGGCATTTAAACTGCAGCATTGTGGCAGTGCAGGGGAACATGACGTGGCTCTGGGTTGAGGAATTAACGAGTCTGAGCATCGTAACGTCCTAACGAATGACTCTCTCCTGTTCCTATGTGGTTGTTCATTAAGTGAGCGGGGTGAGGTCATTAGGTGGTGAATCCCCGGTGGCGTGACCTCATGGTGGAACTCTGGCAGTGGGTGTTGGTGCTTTATGGCATCTGCTACCATTATTTTTTATTTATTTATTTATTAAACTCCAGGAAATGTGTTTAAGCCAAGGAAGAAGGGAACAAACATTTTGCTTCTGGGAAACTGCAGTTTTTGAAACATTCTTCTGATGAGGGATAAGGAGGTGGGGAAAAAAACCCCAAACAAACAAATATTGGGAATCAAAGAACTTAATGAGAAACATTGATTGTTGTTGAATAATTTGACATATTCTTCAACTTGTTGTACATAGGTATGAGAGAGCTGAAAGTTCAGGCTCTTCCTTTGGACCCATTTCTTTTCCTTAAGGCTGTAAAGGAGCTGACCTGAGTTACTTTTCATCTCCTGCAGTTTGTAAGATTGAAAATTCCTCTGAAAAAAAATGTTTGCAGTGGAAATAGAATGCTTTATGCTATTACCAGTTTCTTTTCTCTCCCTTTTGGTGCTGCAGAGGCGCCAAGGTACGTGATTGAAATATCCCTCCCTTTTTCTCTAGGCAGAGGGTCCTGCCTTCTCAGTATGTGTTCTACAACAACAGAAGGAGAAATTAATTCTGTTCTTTTCCATAAATTCAAATACTGCCATTTCAAGTGCAAGAAATCATTCCAGTCGAAAGGTCTCTGCAGCTTGAAATGGTTTAAGGATTGTAAATCCTTGAGGGATCAGGTTCATTTACCTGACTATACTCCATACTTAATAAGAATTGCCTCATAACACTTCTGCACTTGAGGCAAGAGGAACACGTAGGACTCTCTGAGCTACATCAATGATCTTCTGCCTGACCTTTGATGTAATCCTGCTTTGCTATGGCTTCATTGTATATGGAACGGGGGGAAATATCAAGAGCTGCATCTCATTCACAGGAACACTTTGAAGTTAAATTCCCCATTATGAAACATTTTTAGATCCCTGGAGGGAAAACAGCAGAACTGCAAGCTGCGAGTCACTTATATATTGCCTATATGAAGGAGAAAGGAAGTTACATATACCTTGTATTGTATATACGTAATCCAGTGGACTGGGTCGGGATGTAATAGCTGAACAAGAATGTGTTACCTCATTATGAGTCAATGGTATAAAATTAAGTTAGAAGCAGGTATTTTTCTGAAAGAGTTTGAAATAAAAGCAATTCTGGAAGAGATGCTGATCAGAGAAAAGATTTGAAACAAGCACAGCGTGGTTTGTATGTGTGGACACAAAGGGCATGCCTTTCTTCCTACATGCTAAACCTGTTTTCTGCAGACAAATGTGCAAACATGGTAACTATTGGGGCACCTAAAACCCTGGGTATAAATATTCTTACCATGCAGGGGGTGCATTTCGTGTTTTCAGTGGGACAAATGTGCAAACATGGTAACTATTGGGGCACCTAAAACCCTGGGTATAAATATTCTTACCATGCAGGGGGTGCATTTCGTGTTTTCAGTGGGACAGTGGAGGTTTCTGAGGAGGTTAGGGCAGTCATGAAGCTGGATTCTTCCTTATCATGAATCTGTGATGCCTGATTTTTGTGCAGATGGGGTAAATGAAAGCCAAGGGAATTCTTCCATGCATTTATATATAGAATTCTGCAGTAAAATGTAGGCAGTTGTGCTTCCCATCCATCTTAACCTCTGATCCCTGTGAGCCAACCATTGTTACAACTGGAAGGGCAGGAAAAAATTCCAAATCCAGTGACGTCAGTGCATCAGTGGGTTGGCAAAAGAAACAGAGCCAAGCCAGCCCCTCTGCTGAAGAAGGGCAGGGAAGGTCCAGCTGCTTTCCTTTGGTCTGTGCTGATGGAGCAGAAACCAAGGGTAGGGTTAACCTGCAGTGCCACCAGTGTCTGTGGCTGCAGGTGACAGTGTCTGGACCGTCAGGAGGGCACGGGGAAGACAAAGGGAGAAGGCAAAGGCTGGTGTAGCACAAACACACGTGCAAACTGGTGAAGGTATTTGTATAGTCCATCAAATCCACATTTCAAATCACCGAGGAGAAGGTTTTGTGATGTCCCTGTCTGAGCAAGAGGAAAAGAATCAGCCCAGCTTTGTTTTCATCTCCCTGCCTCATCACTGCCTGTGCTTTAATGGCTCTGAGCAGCTCCCTGTGTTAATGCTGAAAGGAGCGATGGAGTAGTATGCACAACTTAAATTTAAATCACTTAAATGATTAATGTTTAATTTGTTCTTGCAATTAACTCATTCCCAGTGGCAGTGGTGCTGAGATAGGACTTGTTCATATCATCGAACTGTTGGTGTTTGTTGGCATAAAATGCAGTAAGAGCTGATGTGGTTTTGAGTCAAAAAAGATTAGCTTAGCTTGATTCTGTATACTGAGAAAGTTCAGCCTAATTGCAGTATTGCTTTCCAAACAGGAGCTGGTTCACAGAACTTCTGTTAGCTATTTAATGGATTTATTTATTTACAGTCAAGGAATAAAAAAACTTAAGCAATAACAAGCACAGGCAATCTCCAAATAATAATTTTTTTTATTTCCGTTTCAGGGGAACTAGTTAAGGAATTAAATTATCTAGTGATAGAAGTTTCCCCTTTGGACCCAATATGAGTAGAACTAAGATACTGAAATTTGCTATAACGCAGGCTTTGCTGCCCTGACAGGTAGCAGGAAGAACCCACTTCTGTAGTGATTTAATAATTGCATTAACTTAGGAGTGGTAAAGTGCCCTTTTGTTATTTTTTTCCCACCTCTTTATGTTGAATTTTAAATCTGTTCTTCCCAATCTGCATCAGGAAAATCCTAGTGGTGTCAAAAGCCTTTAGCTCCACTAGTGGCATGCTGAGTTCACCCACAGATGTGGGACAGATGTGATGCCTTGATCCTTAGCTCTGGATATTGGACCAAAGGCAAATTGTGGCCTGTTTTTTCCCCCCTCACCTGATTCTCAATCAACTTCTGGCAAACCTTCTAAGTTCTGCCAAAGGCTTCAAGGCCCTTTGCATTTAATTTGTGTCACACCTTGGCAGGAATTCTTTTATTTGTAGATAAGCAGGAAGCTTTTCAGGCTATTTGAGCCGCTGCCCATCTCTGTGTAGCACAGAGCCCTAAAGCTGTGGAGCATTTCATATTTCGTGCCTACAGCAAAGAGGGTCTCCATAGCCATGGAAAGAAGGGAGAACCACATTATTGAAGCACCATCTGCCTTTCCTGGAAACTAGAGATAAACTGTGAAGCGTGCCTGTACCGTGTAGGTGTCCTGGGAATTTTAAGCACACAATGTATGTATTGTAACTCCGAGAATTTCAGCTGGTACAGAGAAATGCAACGGAGTTGTCAGCTTTTCTCATATTTGGAAATGGAAATGAAAAGCAGACATACTGTAATAATGGAAATAATTTATTAAACCTGCATTTGGCCATCTGTTTGGAGATGGTGAAAAGAAATCATAGTCAACACGCATCATATGCTTACTCACGAATTCATAGGTGCTTTCAGCAGGTATCATCTATTCTCATGCAGGATGGCAGGTTATTAGTAACATTTGTAGGGGCTTAAAATGCAGAACATGCCAGAAGAAAACATGTCCCTCTGATTTGTGGTGCCCATGGGAGCCATTTTCTTCAGAGGGTCATTTTATTTTGTAATAATTGGATGCTATCATTGATTTGAGCTCCAAGCCACCTGGTATCTTACTTAAGGCCCACGTTTACTGTCTGAGATGACACAATCTTTCCCATTTGGGCTGACTCCTGGAAGTCAGCTGTGTAGCTTAGAGGAGAAAACACTGCTTGTATAAAATGCCTGTGTAGCTTAGTGTTCTTCGAAGAAAATTGTCTTTATAATAAAAAAAAAAATCAATAACATTGTATGGCTTTAGTAATTCTCCGGATATTTTCTCTCTACACAAAAATACTCTTGCTCAAATACATTATTAAAAAAAGGCAAAATTTGTCCTAATATTGAAGTTTCAACTTATATTTAAATGTGTTACCTTGGTTGAACAGTTTGTTCACTGGCATCAGGCCTCTTTAGTTTGTCCATGCAAAATATTCTGCTTTTGAAAGAGGGCAGAAAAGAAGGTTTTAAAGAAATGCTGAGATCAGTGGGCTCTGTCATGACCTCAGATGAACATTTTTTTACTTGATACTGTCTGTAGTTCAGTAAATGGCTTGGTCTTTGAAACTATGATGATAGATGTGGAAAGTGATTAGCCAACTAATTAACAAACCATCCTACTTATTAATGGCAGAAAGACATGGTATGTCATCAAAAGGTTGGCTTCACGCTGCTTATGGAAAACAGCAAGATCCTTTTTTGTTTTTAAAAAACCATCTTTTTAATTGATGCAGAATAGGATTGCTGTCTGTCGGCTGCAGTCACGGGCAGTGACGGGTCTCTCGCACAGCTGAGTAGGTAGATAGCTGGAGTGGCAATCGAATCCCTGGATTTATGTGGATCTAAACAATTTCAGATATGGCCGAATGAAAAGTTCATAATAAAAAGGAATTCAGCTGTGAAATGACCTTCCACAAATGAGCTAAACGGATTTCCCTGTCTTCAGTCCATGATGAAGCAACCACCTCTTCCTCTTTGTGTTTTAAATCCTTATTTATGGATTTAAAAGATAGAGGCATGAGGAGGTGACCCAAATGTGCACTGGGATTAGAATATTTAATATTTTTATTATTATTATTTTTCCTCTTGCAATAATTTTGGGAAATATGAAAAAATAATCCTTTAAAGGCAATAAACAGGAATATATTACTTTTACAGGTATTGTCTCTTAAAATGCTCTTAATAGCACGAAGCAACATTCAGTCATTGCAATAGAAACCCCTGTGAGTAAAACTAGAAGTAATTACAGCTTTTGTCATGAGTCACAGAACCACAGACTGGTTAAGGTTGGAAAAGACCTTTAAGGTGGAGTCCAGCTGTTGTCACAAACCATGAGCTTTGTCATTTACGGTTTGCTACGACGTAAAAGAGCCAATAATTATAAAATTGTCTAGGCCTTTTGCTGAGCTGCAGCATCACACTTTACCCAGTGTGGTCCCTAAAGAGACTCCTTCCTGTGCCTCCTGTGGGCTCTCAAGGTCAGCTGCGCTCATTTGATGCTGATGTGCTCTGGAAATCCGTGCAATCCATATCAGCTCCTGTGCTGATCTCCTGCCAAGGAGTTCCCTGTGCAATTGCCATCCCGATTTACTTTCCCTGAGCCAGTTTAACGCAAAAACCAACACATCATGGGGGAAAACAGGTGCGTAAAGGAACAATCACTGACTGATTTTGTAGCAGTTACCTGTCTATTAATAACTGTTCTGGTGGTAATTATCTATATAACGATATACACAGCCCCATTGTATACAAAGAGCAAAACCAGGCTGCTGGTGCTGCCAGGCTAGTTTATATTGGCAGTGTTAATTTTTCGAGTTACCTGGAAACTGCTGAAGACAGACTTAATTAAAAGTGCTGTGCTTCTTTTGAAACTTGAATATTTAATGATCTCAAATATTCAATGCCAAGATCATTCTCTTGGCCTGATGGTCTGCCAATAGGAGAGAAATAAGCTATTTAAAACCTGTCAGGGTTTTACCTGGTTTCTTAGAGAGGCTTTTCAGGGCAACCCAGGCATGACTATTTTGTGGGGAGGCTGAAGATCCAGAGTCTGGCTGGTATGATGCCTGAGACAGTGGCCAGCTCAGAGGAGGGTTTTTCTGGGTAGGTTTATTCTGGTGTGGTCAGGAAGATCTGGTTCCCACCACAGGATTTTTGGATTTTGTGTATATACAGAAGTTCCTGACTTTGTGAGTTGTTTCCAAGGAGAGGTTGAGGTGACAGCAGCCCTGGGTGCCTCCATCTGTCCATCCCTGCCTCCTGTGCTTGGGCAAAGGTGGGTGCCCTTGATTGGGATGTTCATCAGAGCTAGTCAGGGGACTAGAGGTCTGTTCAGAGCTCTTGGTTCTTCTACAGGTTACTTTCCTAGAGATTTCCATCTTCAGCCCCAAACTGGCTGTTTTACTATCCACAGCAGAGTGAATTAATTTTTGAGGCCACAGGGTCAAGGTGGACTGGGATTCCTTATAAAAGGACCAAAAAATGTTTGGAGGGATGGAACCCCTTTTGTTGAGAGAGTTGGGAGTTGATCACCTGGAGAACAGAAGGCTCCAGGGAGAACTTAGTGTGGCCTTTCAAAACCTCTAAAAGGGGTTTGTAAGAAAGGTGGGGACAGGCTTTTTAATGGTGTCTGTAGCAATGAGGGGTAATTGTTTTAAACTATAAGAGGGTGGAGTCAGACTAGATATAAGAAAGAAATCTTTTTGTGGTGAAGATGGTGGGATATTGGCACAGGTTGCCCAGAGAAGTGGTAGATGCCCCATCCGTGGAAACATTCACGGCCAGGTTGGGCAGGGCCCTGAGCAGTCTGGTCTAGTTGAAATGACCCTGATCATTTCAGGGCAGGTTGCAGTAGATGACCTTTAAGGATCCCTTCCAACCCAAACCATTGTATGAAAAGCTGTGTGACCAAAGACTTGGCAGTGGGACTTGTCTGGAGTGAGTCGCTTGGCTGGAGGAGGATAATGCCATGTGTGCAGAAAGTTTGGTATTGCTTCCAAAGGCAGTTTGGATTTATGTGCACCACTGGATGTTTTATGGCTGTCCTAAATCCATTAAAATCCTAAAGGGCAGGTATTGATTAATTTGAGAGTGTTGTGAGGAACATCTTGCTGCAGTGCTGTGCTGACTGCCTTCCAGGATGGGCTCTTCCAGAAAGACCTCGGCAGTAAGGAATCCAAAGGGGTATTTGTTTCCATCCATGCCATCAATAAAGAGGCATTTTTAGAGGGCATTACTTTCATACATGCTGGAGACTGATTTTGGCTTCATCAAATAAAATCAAGCTGAATATATGATTTGATTGTCTGCCAGTTTCATGCAGCATTGCTCTTTTGCAGCAAACAGTTTCCTCTGGAAAACTGCTTCTTGGTAAAATTACTTTTTATCTGCAAGGTCTGAACAATCCGACTGCTGTAGAGGTTAGAGGATATTTCCATTTCCCCGAGGGGTTTGCTGGTATGTTTATGTGAATATAGAACTGTAAGAGCCTCCTTGTAGTTCTTCATAATTTGTGTCCTTTAGGTGCTGGACTCAGGGATTGCCACATACACTAACACCATGTGTGGACATCTGGTCACTGCTCTGAGACAAACCCAATTCCTCCAGGTTGTCTTGACGGTCTCTTACGCACATAAGAGTTGAGTCCAACTCTCTTGGTACAGCAGATCTAGTGGAATCTGCAGGTTGCAGTCTTCCAAAACCATGGAATTAAAAACTAAACATTTGTGTTGTCTGTAGATTCCCGTTGCAGCTGTGTCACATTTTCCCTTTCCCTGGCCTGTCATCTCTGGCAGTTTGTAAGACCCTCCTAGCCAGCCTAATTAAATGGTCAAAACTGCTGCTTCTTCTCTCCATAGCTTTTTCTCTTTCCTTTACCCAGTATTTTCCAGAACTTAACAAACCAGTAAAAACAGTAATTAGTGCTCTAATCGGTTCTAAATAATAATATAACAGACTTACTGTCAAAATAACAACCACAAAGCAATATGCTCGTTGAGACTCTTTCAAATTCCCAGCACTAAGGCGTTCAAAGTAGTAAATTATATTACAGCAATTTGCTTCTCAAGAATATACCCTGTAAATTTGTTTTATCCTGACAGCTGTGACAAGCTGCACTCCTGAGCACGGATCACTCTCAGGTCTGGTTGCTCATCTCTCCCGTGATGATGGAAAGGTTTTGTCTACACCTGGTTTTGAGTTTTCACCCTTTTGCTGTGTGCCAAATTCATAAGCTCTTTGTTTTGGGGATTCTTGCCAGCTTCGCAACCCTGACAAAATCTTTGCAGCCTCACTGTAGTGTTTCTAGACCGTTTTCTTTGTCTCTTGCTGCTGGTAAATTATTAATGATGCTGCTAAGGGGGTGGTTGGGTGGGCTGGGGGGTGCTGGTGGGAGAAGATGTGGGTGGAGGGATGTTGGGGGGAGCCCCAGGCAGCTGGAGGGGGTGCAGATGGCAGGGAGGCACAGATTTGGGAGCACCATGTTTCCCCACGTTGCATTTATTTATTTTTTTTATTGCCTGAGGGCAGGACAAAAGGGCACTTTCCAACAGCAAGGATGGGAAGGAAACAGATGGATGGAACGTGCGAGAAGAGCTCGTGGCAGTGAGAACTCGCGCTTCCATAGCTATTGGCAGTTTAGCATGCTTGATCTTTTTATTCTTATTTAAACCTCTGAAAACTGATGAAAATGTCACCTGGCACCTCTCCTTAGAAAATTAACAGGGATGCAGTGGGTGGGAAGCGCACCTGAAGTTTAATGCTGGTTTAGATGCTGCATAGTGCTGATGTGTGTTACTGGCACACGGTGCTCTCCGTGATTCCTGAGGAATCATGAAGTAATCTAGAGATGGGGCTCTCTCCACCCACCCAAAAGTGATAAACACAACCTTTGGCAGAATCCTCAGCTTGCTCATTTGCCATAAACCCCTTGAGAAATCTCTGGTGTATATGAGACAACAGCTGCAGCCAACGGCAGCGTTCACTGCATATATATTTTATTTTTTTTTAGGGAAAAAAGTGACACTGCTAACTGGATTGTTTAATGCCATAGGGTTCTTATGTATTTATAGACCTTCTTGGTCAGTTGTTAACACTTGATAATGTGTGTGAAGGCTGGTTTTTGTTTAGAAGTATCACAGTTTACCATGTAATCCCTGAGGAAGGGGAGAGGGAGGACTTTTTCCCCCCCTTATCACTCCTGTAGGTGCTCACACTGAGTCTCTACTCATTTTGGCTGTTATGTGGGCAGGGGAATTAAGAAGTCAGCAGTAGGTCATGGCTAAAAGGCATAATCTCAGGTTAGTGCTGTTCCTTTTTCCAACATGCACTGATTCAGGAGGAAATGTGCCTGGGAAGGTTGACTCAGCTCTTTCTTCTTCCAAGGCAACGTACCCTAAAGGCGATCCCACCTCAACAGGGTTTTATTCTCAGTAGTGAAATGACGATTTTTGTTTGCTCAACATAATTATTGCGACTATCTTGGCATCCTTCCCAAGGCTTCTGGAAGCTGAACTCGAGCTGTCCTGACTTGTCTGCTAAAGCAAATCTGCCAGTGCTTCCTCCCTCCCCCAGCCCTGGTCCTGGCTGTTTCACTGATGCTGCAGGTATTTGCAGAGACTTTACACCTTTTTTTATTATTGTTTTTAAGTGGAAATTATTTCGTATTGAAATTTGTATGGTAACACTTATTTGAGCATTTTAACAAAACTTTTTTTCATCAAAGTAAACAAGAGATGAATCCTTTGAAATTCCAGAGGAAATATTAACCCAGGCACCCTAAAAAGAAGTATGTAGAGTGGCAGCTTTCATCCAGTGGATGCGTAAAAACCCTCTGTTTTTTCTGTAGAATTCTCTTTCTCTTCTTGGTGTGTTCAGTGCTTTGATCTAGGCAAAGCCTGGTGAGCTGTGTGTGCCAGAGGGAAGGTGCGGGACAGGGGACTGGAACAACCTGGATGGAGTTGCCCTGGTGGGATATTTGCTTTCTTTGTATTGTACCATAAGTGACAGCGTGCAGGGCATTGCTAAAATTCCTAAATGCCTCCTTAGACAGACCCTCAAAGACGGTTGTGAGAAGAGGTGTAACTCTTTAAATAATGATGCTCTTTGCCCTCCCCCGTGCACATCCTATGAGTGTCTAACTGGAGGTTGTCTTTCCTTACAAAATATATTAGTTCCATAAAAATGTATGAATTACATAAAAATATTTTAAAGTTACAGGACAGGGAAGTTATATATATCCTCCATCCTCACCCCAGCATTCTTGCTGGAAAGGATATGTGGTGAATGTATTTATAATTAATATTTGGGTGGATAATTAGCCTGTGTATCAGAGCTAAAACATACATTTGTGACTCTTGCTTGGTTTGACTCACAAGCCCATTGAAGTGGGTCTAAGTTAGGCAGTTGGTCTTGTGAATCTGTTAGAATGGTGAATATTGGAAATACTTACTATTTGTCTTTTCCGGTGTCTACTGAGGTGGATGTTTGATCTGTTACGTGAGGATGTTTGCCATTTGAATCACAGGAGACGGTCCCCTATAGGGTTTGGTCGCTCTTTTGAAAGGCAGAACCTGCCCTCTGCTGGGTTCTGTGAGTATTAAGAAACTGATAATTCACAGAGCTCCCCAGTAAGACCAACAAAATGTGTATTTTGCTGTAATCTACTTTTGCTAGTCTGTCCCAGAGCTACAGAGTTATTCTTCTGTGTTTCAGCATACTGACTCTTTAAAAATGCACTAAAATAACTCCCTGAAAATAAGTAGTGAGGCACTCTGGTGCCTCAGAGGTGGCTTCAAAGTTATGAACTGCAGATTCAATCTGGGTATTTGAGTTTTAACTCGATTGTGTTGAAGGCAACTTGAGACAGCAGTCAGAGATCAGTTTTTAATGTGTTTTTAGATTAAAAAGTGTTCTATAATGCTGGAGTTAAGAGTCTCTTAAAAATTTATACAGACCCAAACCAACCGAAAGGAGTGGATTTGCAGAGCCTGACGCCCAAATGAAGTGTTAGGAGCAAAGAACTGGTTGGAAATAGGTCTGGACTGGTCATGATGATAAAATTGGGGTGACAAAACACAGGTTGCCCAGAGAGGTGATGGGTGCCCCAGGCCTAGAAATGTTCAGGGCCCTGGATGGGACTCTGAGCAACCCGACTTCATTGATGATGCCCCTGGTTATTCCAAGGGGGTTGGGTTGGACTAGATGACCTATAAAGGTCCCTTCCAACCCCAACCATTCTATGATTGTCACATCCTGAGGTGTTACCTGCCTGGTAAGTCCTGTGTGTGAACAGGCTGGTGATTTTTTTATGTGAAAAATTGTGCCAAACTCCTTGCTGAGGGCAACAGAGGCCACTGAAAACTGAAAAGGGGGTAAAAGGGGAAGAACAGCCAAAGGCTTGAACAGCAAATATTCTTTATGGGAAGGAGATTTTTCCTTCAGGAAGGAACCCCTGGTGGATGATGCCCTTGCCTCCTTGAGGTATTCCTTTTTGTGCAAAAGTGGCTGAATCACGTTTTAAAGTCAGAACCAAGTTGCAGATCTCAGAAGGTAAATCCAGTCTGGTTTGGTGTTTAAGGATCACTGTTGAACTTTGGGTGTGTTTTTAAGGGGTTTTTGTTTGGTTTTTTTCCCCCTCCTATATTAGTAGAGGAAAACCAACCTGCTGATGCCTGTGGCTCACCAGCTGATTTATGGTGTTGCATATTAAAATTTGTTTTTACATAGAAGACAGGAAGAATTATGGACTTTCCTGAATGAATCTCACTTTTTTTTCTGCTCCCTGAAAGATGCTGTTTGTATTTAGTTCTAACACAGCTGATCTCCGAAGAGATCTTTGAGCCAGCTCATTAAATCAGCATCTCTTAATAGCACCATGATAATTACTTTAATCTGCTGTGTGCTGTTTAAGTCACTTTGTCTATGGTTTTTAGATGCCTCAGTCCATGCAGGTGTCAACCCTTTGGGATGAACCCTTGTCACTGCAGGACTGAGGCAGCGTTTGCTGATGGCAGCACAAATGTTTCTGGTCTCCAGCTGTGGGGAGGGATAATAAAGAGGCAGACACTTCCAGTTATTCCCAGGACAGAAGCTAATGAGTAGCAAATAGCATCACAGGGGAAAGGGAATACAGAAGCCCTGGCTGTGTGTATCTGTTGGGAATCCCATATAAAGCTATTCTGTTAAGTTAATTTGATAAATTCTTCAGAAAATTACAACTGGGAAATTACAGCATGTTTAAATGCTCCTGTGCAACACAGAGAGAGCTGGATTTGACTCTACATCTGCCTTTGGCAGCTACAGGAACAAAAACACACTCAGAACCAGTTTTCCTTGCCATGTACTGAAGGGGCTCGGAAAGGAGATTGAAGGGCCCACTGGGAAAGATAGTGCTAGAAATATTTAAATAAGAGGATCAAAGTATAGATGAAAACATCGAGGAAAAGTTATGAACAAGTAAGTGGATGAATATATTGGGTTAAAATGCTTCTAATCAAAACCAAACCTTTCAACAGGAAACACCTGACTTTTAGGCTTCTGAAATGGTTATGATTTGTCCTGGACTCATGGTACCCTGAAGTCACAAAGTATAATAACAGGTAGTTTGGAACCAGCTTTAAAGTCAGGTTTTATTTTAGTTTTCTCTATTACTTTCTCAAAAGCTTGTTTCCATAATTTGAATTATGCTTCCTGTATGTTCCCCATTGTGAAAACTTTCTTGCCAGATTCATGATGCAGACTTGAGGGCAATTCAGTTGGTTTGCAATTAAAGGTAAGGATTGCATGTAGTCAGGGATATCTGCTAAATGATCCTCCTTCATAAATGCTCCTTACCCTCTGCAGCAACTTCCAAATTAGGTTTATATGGAAAGAATGATATTTATCACAGGTATCAGGCACAGTTTGCTGTATGTGTATTTTATAACAAGCCTGTTATGCTATGGATGTTTTCTAAATGTGCCCTTCAAATGAGTGTATCAGCTAAAAGCATATAATGGATTAAAAATCCTTAGTTCCTATTCAAACAGGGGGCTCAAACATAAACGTGTGTATCCATCTCCACTCTCTTTTCTGCTCAGGGATTTAGAAAGTCCTTGGCCTCTGTCTCCTGCCAGGGTTTGCTTCAGGATGGGAAAATAAACACCAAAACTGCAAGAGTTTTAAGTGGTTTTAGTGACACTTTAATACAACAGGCAAGGCAGAAATATGCCCCACGATGATACTTGAGATTTCTCCTGTTCTCAGTGCGAGGAAACATTGAAGTCCATAATAAGCTGTTTAAAACAGATATTCGTAGATGAATAGATAGTAGTTATGTGAGTAACTTCTCATGATTTCATTTTGTCTTATTTTCTGGGATAGTGTTATTCCTTTCCTTGCCGGGTAAAAATTCGCACACAAAATATGGTTGATCAAAAGTCACTGGCGAGGATGCTTGTAAATAAATATTTGGAGATATTAATCCTGCTCTGAATTTCAAGTGAGCAATTCCCCAGTGGCTTTAAAATACTGTATCAGCAAAGTTTAGAAGTGTCTGTAGAAAATAGAGGCTGAGTACTGAAGGTACTTCCCAAGTGAAGGAATGGTGGTTGAGGGGGGGAAAGAAGCACAACGGGAAAATATTTTCTGGGTCTGCAGACAGACCTTGATTTTTAGGATGGATGTAACTGATTTCTGGTTGCTCAGGTGGGCTACAAAAATTCTGATTTTGCACCACCTGCAAGCCACAGCTACCCCTGAGCTGTGTGGCATAAACTTCTTGCAGCTCATCTGCTCTGTCCTGGAAAGGAGAAGAACAAAGTGACCCCACTGGCATTTAAACCTGTGGATTTAAGGAATATTTCACTTGAGATTAGCCTACTAAGCCATTCCTCCTGCCTATTTAAACAATTTTATTCCAAGAAGGACACAGGAGCGCAAATATTATTGTTAGCTGTACTTGGAGGTAGGAACTGTGTATTTCTGTCGCTGGTGAGTTTGTTTTATCAGCCCCTTTATATCTGAAGGGATGGCAACGTGTTCATTAGGAATGCTGTGATCTAAGATTTTGTTATTCCTTTTCTTTGGATCATGCCTGGTCATCAAAAAGTTCTTTCTTCCTTGGTTATCCTCATCTCTCTCGGGTACCAGGGTAGGTCTAAAATAGGTCAGAAGCTCCACAGGCAAGAGAAGTCTGGGAAGCTTCCAGAGTTACCCAGATGGGTGTGGATCTGTTTTTAATCTCATCACTACAGGTCGGCTATGGCAAATTTGTGTGATTTTGTGACATGGAAAAACATCAGTGACAAATTATCCGACTAGTTTCTCTTATCAAAGCTGGGATGCAAACTCATGTTGCAGCAAAGAAGGTTCAGCTGGGCTCAGGGCATCAACCTTTGCCTTAGTCAGTGTAAGGATTCAGAGGTAAAGGAGAAGACTGGACTTGTGAACCTTGATAAAGCTCATCTTTAATTTCCTCAAACCTTTTTCTTTTTCTTCCTAGGACAGCTAATATTTTTTTAATAGCCAAAACACTGGCCAGTTGCATGCGCTTGATTTGATGTCCATGGCTATATTTTTCAAAAAATAATAACATACCAAAGCAGAGAAAACAAGTGTGCAGATTCAGGAGCATTTTTCATATCCAGAAGCATATTCCTAAAATACTTTGGGGGACTTGTTTTAGCTGAGTGCTTTGGGGCACTGGGGCCCTGTTGCTGCAGGGGCTGAGGTGTAATCTGCTGGCAGCAGGGGGCAGAGCGAGTTTGTGTTTTAGAGGAAGAGAAATCCCTGTCAGAACAGTCAATGATTTTATTTTTTTTTCCCAAATGTAAGCCTCGTCTTATGAAAGAGATAATAGCAAGTACTGCTCTGTTTAAACCTGCTGTGCAGAACTGGTGGATGTCAGAGCATTTCAAAGGTTTGGTCGCTGTCTTAGGTCCTCTTTTATAAAGCAGATAAGCTATAAGTTTTTATTTATTTAGGTTGATTCAAAAATCTTTTTATTAACTGTTTATTTAATTTTAGCCACCCAATATGGCTCTGGCAAGCTCTCAGCATACTTCTGGCTGCCTTGCCTGTCTAAAGAGACTTTTGGCAGGGTCTTAGGTCTGGGATTTGCACGCTTTTTCCATCCTAACAAGCATGCTTGAGGCGCCTAACCATACTTAGAAAATAAAAAAGGAACAAACTTCACTTAACCATGAAAGGAGTAGGAAGGGAATCTGTTGCTGCTGTTATTACCTCCACACGCCTTGATCTAATTTGGGCTTTGATGCTGATGAAGTGGCAACCTGGTTTCTATAGCTCTTAAAAAAAAGGCATCAAAGCATAAAGTGTCTTTGTAATCTCTGTGTTGTGTTCTTTAAAGGGCCAAAGCATAGATTTGTGGGAGTAGTTGTAATGTTTCTCAAATATTGATAGCTATTTGACAAGGTGACACATTTGCTTCTGGAACAGACTGCGAGGCTTACTCCATATTTTGAAGGGGTTTTTTTTCCAAAATTATTAGTGGTTTCCTGTGGATTCAGTAGTTTCATATGAACAGTCACATATGGGAAATATTGGCAGGTGTCAGAGCTGTGAGTAACAACTGCCAGGTAACTCAGTGGTTCACAGTCTGCAGCCTTGGATTTTCCCTCTCTATATGCTGGACTTGGGTTTTCCAGCACGTTTGATGCACGGTCGGAACAGAGACTTCTTTGTTTTTAGCTGAGCCCAGCTGAATTATTAGGGGCATTGTTAAGGCAATGGCTAAGGGCAGTCTTCATTTAGAATAAGACATTGGAAAGTCCATGTACATTCTTTATATGGAAATGTTTATACAATATAAAGTTCTGCTTAGGAAAGCAACTCTTTTTCATCTGGACAGTCTCTCCATACAATGGATCATGCCAGACAATAGATGAAGTGTTTTAATGGTGCTAAGCAGCATGTGTGTGTGAGTGTACATACATATGAAAAATATATATTTACATATATTCAGCCACATGTGAAATGTCCTTTCATTTCCTGCCTTTTAAGGGGAGATTGTATCTCGGAGCTACCTATCCTCAGTAGGATGTGTTGCTCCCACATTTGAATGCCTNTTTTTTTTGAAATGGGAGGGAGGCAAGTTACCTGCATGTTATGATGGACAAATCTATCCCTTAGAAGTTGTAATTAAAATTCTGCTACATCTTGCAAAAATTGCAGGGAAATCACTTTGAAATTATAACAGCATGTGTAGTAGCTGTTTAAAATGCTGCTACTGATCATAAATTCCTGAAGACAATATTCTTCTAATGTCTAAACTTTTGCATGGTCTCTGTGTAGCAGCAGGGACACGGTGCTTCCCAAAATAATTTTTACTGTTTCAAATGACTGCAGATAAAAATTGCAAGCGTGTTTGTCATTTGTGCTTACACACATGTGCTCAAAAAAAAAAAAAATCTATTCTAAACCTATTTGTTGTACAGCTGCTTTTAGGGACAAAAGGAAGGCGACTGCAGCACAACAGAATGCTCTTTCTGTAATATTTATGATTCTGATGTAAATAATTTAGTCTAGATTATGTTCCAGTATTTTCCTGTCACTTTAAAGGAGGAATGGAAGCAGCATATCCCCCTTACCTACCACATGCGCTGTCTAAATGTGGGTTCTCTTTATTTAAGTGCCCAGCATCCAGCTCTCCATTTCCCAGATTATGGAATGGCTGCCTTTCTGCCCCTCACATCAACCATGGACCCAGGTACTGCAGATAATCATTCAAATCTTCATTAAATCAGCTCTGCGTACACTGACTTAAGCAGTTGGACCAGCTCCTGCAGTTCACGTATAGATTAAAAAAATTCCCGCATTGAAGTATTTGAAACAAATATATGCCAAAGTATCATTGACTTTGGTTTTCATTAGTAGCTGCTTAAGGCTTTCCCTCAAATAGAAACGCTTTTCCCAAATAGAAAAAGTTGTTATTTAAGGAGCAGCGATATCTGTTACAGAATCACAGAATGGCTTGGGTTGGAAGGCACCCCAAAGATCATCCAGTGCCACCCCCTGCCATGGGCAGGGACACCTTCCACCAGCCCAGGTTGCTCCAAGCCCCATCCAACCTGGCCTTGGACACTTCCAGGGATGGGGCAGCCACAGCTTCTCTGGGCAACCTGTGCCAGGGCCTCACCACCCCAATGCAGAAGACTTTATTCCTAAAATCCAGTCTAAACCTGCACTCTTTTCTCAGTCAGTAGTTGCAGTGTTTTGTGCTCTTAGTTTCCCCTTGCAGTATGAAGGCACCTTGCTGTTTCTCTTCTGCAGCAATAAATGGATCTTGCTGTTGCTCGTGGGAGGTACTGAACTTTAAAAAGTCAGGATTCAAAAAACAAGGGGCAAAAATCGTCTAAACTTGGTTGCCTAATATGGGCACATTTATTATTTAATTGGAAAAATAAGGGATTTATTTCAGGTGAAGTACCTATTTCTCTCTCTCTGCACCGCTGGGACTTGGGGAGTTTTCTTTTTGGGTGTTTGGTTTGGTTTTTCCCCCTGCGCAGAGGACCTGAACGCCAAAAAAAATAACTCAAAATAGTATTAATGTTCTTCTCCATAAGCTATCAGGTTCACAAATGTGTTTTATTTGAAAGGCACAGCTCTGGGGCTTCAGCAGAGCCCAGAGCACACCCGTGTGTTTTATTGTGCGTCCCAGAGATAGGTGTGGGTGCATCTTATTCCGACCTGGTGATTCTGGGAGCAGAGGGAATGGGCAGAGCTATGTAAGGCAATGTCTTTGGAACAGGCCCTCTGTCAGGGGGAGCTGCCTGGCCTTGGAGCTGGCACAGGCACCGGTGTGAGAGCGGCAGAGGAGAGAACACACCGCCCTGCCAGAATTCCCGCTGCCCCCCTTTCCCCCCGCCTGGCTCTATCTTTTTAACAGCTCCATTTCCTCTCTTTTCAACGTATCCATCAACAAAACGCTTTCCATCATTTCGGGCTATTTTTGTCCCCTCTATCGCAGCTGTTTCCCTGGGTAAATAGCTGTGCTGGCGCTGCTGCCGGGAGCCGGAACGCGCGCCGTGGCGCGGCAGGTACGGGCTGCGTGGGAGGTGAGAGGCACCACCACAGCAAAATACTCTTCTTTTTTTTGCCTGCTCCAAGTGAAATGAGCTCCTGTGTTAACATTATCGTGCCTTGAAGGAAGAGAAAGAGGGGGGAGATAAAAAAAAAAAAAAAAAAAGGAAAAGAAAAAAAAGTAACCCACCTTCCAGAAAAAAATGCTAAATTTTATGGATGTTAAATATATTCAGGGGGTCAAAGGGCAGAATAAGTATTTTTTCCAGTTTGCTGGCTGTGCAGTCACCTGTATGCCCTTTGCTGGTTTTTAGATACATTATTTAGATATATTCCGCCCCTGCTCAATGCCTCTTATCTATGTACCTGATGGAGAAGGTTGCAGGGCAACAGTGGTGTCTACAGCGTGGACCTGTGATTACTGTATTTAAAGATTCTGATATTTTGTCTTAAATTAAAAAGAAAACCACTGTTAACAAGTGGGGACTGAAAAACCTCCACTCTACACAGCAGGAACATGGAAACCAGGTTCCTGTTGTTCAAACTCCTACAAGCATGGGATCCCATGAGTGCCTCTTTATGTCTTATTTTTAATGAGCCTATTTTAACTTAGTATTTTCAATCATTTGGAAGGTTTTTGCACGCTGTTCTGTCCATTAGAAAAGTAATGGCTTCCCCACATGCCTTTTTTGGGGGGTATTTTTATCAAGATTCCATGGGAGCATTCTGCTTTCTTACTGAAAATTACTGAATTTCTAATGGCTTGGAATTTAATAGGGATGTGGAGGAGGGAATTACATAGGTGTGTCTTTGTGCATTGCTGGAATGAGGAGTTGTCAGAGTCTTGAAAGCTTTTTCCAGAAAATGCCATAATTTTCCCCAGATTTTATATCAGTTCAATACATTAGGTAGTAGCAGAGCAGGTACTGACTTAAAAGGATGCGTATCATGTGTCAAACTACTTCGCAAAGGAAGAAAAATATATAAGCACTTTTTAATCTCTTAAACACCCTCACTTTGTTAGGGCTTAAGTTAACACTGGCATGCATTAGCTGTAGGACTCCTTGGCATTCCTTTGGAGTAAAGAGATCTTACTCGTTTCTGCTACTCATTTGTTGCACACATCATATGAAAAAGATAAAATTTAACATGTTAAAAATACTTTTGACTTCCTTAAATGCACAGAAGTTGACCCAAGGAAATGTATTTTTTTTTAAGTGCTCTGTTGTTGAAAAGGATTGCCTGGAAGACAATAAAGACCCAGTGTAATAGGAGTTCTAAAATTGGTTAGAAATCCAACCTTTGTGGTGTTTTAAACTTGAGGTTATTCAGCCAATCTTGATTTTTGTTTTGTTTTTTTT